>JANAVB010030818.1:17084991-17355972 GCA_029216955.1 Iris pallida
TTACTAATGATAGCAAGCCGTAAGACTTGATTGGCCGTGCCTGAATGCTTGCTCATGATTAGCATGGGAATTATATTCCGTCTTTTATTTTTCCTAATGCAAGCTATTGTTTTATTCTAACCCTGTCTTCTTGTCACTTAAGCCTGTTCATTTACTTATTTTTCTATTTATTATCTGCTGGATTCACTACAACAAAAAGACCTATTAATGACGCTTGATAAGTGGATTTCATGACGGCTGATAAAGAAGCGTCATCAAAGTTCGAAATACCTTTTTTCTATGACGGTTTAGGCTAATTCTGGGATTTTTATAACGTTTATAAAACAAAGCGTTATTGATAATTTAGAGCGGTGGCAAACTTGTAATATTTTTTAAGTTTAATTGTTGGCATAATCCTTGCTATAGCCCGCCTCTCCCGTAAAATATTCTAGTCTTCTCCTTCTCCTCCTTTCTTCTCCCACCTTCCCCAACTCCAAAACCCTAACCCTAGATCCAAAATCTTCGAGGAGGGCCTCACGCTCCTCGTCGCCCTCCAGGACAAGCTCGAGGCCGTCGCGTACGCGATCGACAAGAACGCGAAGGAGGAGCGTTAGGGTTCTGCTCGTCCTCTTCTCCGTGCTCTCCCTCTCCTTCCTTCGGCGTCGTCGATGTCGTGGGTCCGCAACCTCCGCCGCTTCATCGGTTCCGGCGCCGGCCTCGGATCCGAAGCCCTCATGGGTCAGTTCCTCTTCCTTACACCCTCCTTTCCTCTTCTTCTCATTCCTTTCCTCCAACTCCAAAACCCTAACCCTAATTTTGATTTCAAAGTAGTTTTTGGATTGTCCTTCCAATTTTTCTTTTTCTGCTTGTCCCTCTCCCCATACCCTAGGCAATGATGATGAAAAATTGGATGCTATAATAAGCTGTGCTACAGATACTACATTTGATAACTGTGAGAAGTGGTCTCTCATTCTGAGGGGGATTGTAGGGGCTACGGCCTCTGGTTTGGTTTGGTACTGCATGGTTGGCTTGGAGTGGAGTCGTCGCCTGGACCCATCCGCTCATTTACTTTTGCTCCTCCATTGCACGTGTGCACGAAGAAGTAGAGGACGACATGAGGGGATCATTCATTCATTTATTTCATTTTCATTCATGGTCCACGTCCCCCACCTCCCACTATTATTTCTTCCTTGTGATCCTGATGGGCATCCCTTCTTTCATCCTCACTGTTGGAAAGTTCACAACGTAATCCTTCTCAGCTACCCACCTGCATTTTTAGTAGTTACAGTGTCAGCCACAAAACAGAAAAAAATTGTCAAGACATTTAATTATACAACAATACATACAAATTTGATATGAATGTCAGATTTTTTTAGAACCGTTAATATATTAGTCATGACACACCGTCGCTTATTCCAGTCCACTCCAATTGGAATTTTTGGTTTCATCGCCTAATTGTTGTCAAGAGCGGAACCACATTAAAGTCTAAGGTAGGCTTCAACCTATAGCAATTTTTTTTTTCATATATTTTTATTTTATTTTATTTTCACACAAGCGAGTCCATATCCTAGCAGGTCTATTCTAATTCAAATTTCTAGTTTGCCACTTGATATTTGTAATTATATCGACTATGAGTTAGCATTCTTGACTATAGCTTAGATTAGGGTCGGTCCAGGAGATTGGATTGTCATATCTAAAGCTAGTTCTGGTTGTCCTTTAGTACTGTAGGTCGATCCTTGAGGGTCATTTGCGATCTTGATCGCTATTGAGATCATGCTGAATCTAAAAGTTGTTCTAAGCAAAAAAATAAAAAAATAAAAAAAACTTTGTCTCTTACTTATCCTTTGCTGATCACCAAATGAGCTGAGGTTGGTGTCGAGGAATTAAGATAGGGATAAGATGAGGGAGAAGTGGCATAGAAAAGCGTGAAAAGGCCCAATACACAAGATGAAATATAGGGGCATGGTGTTGTGGTAGGTCATGATTCACTCGCTGCTCTCATAAGTCTTCAGTAGCACAAGACACCTACTGTTCTACTCAATAGATTGCACAGAAGAGGCAAAGGCAACCTCCAAATTATAGGCCACAGAGGAAAAAGGCTTTGGCCTTCTCCCTCCTTCATAGTAAAGGCAAGAAAACAGAGTTCACGTGAGTTCTCTTTCCTGCAATAGCAACGCCAAAATGTGTTTTGCATGAAGATTTTTGTGAAGGATGTTTTGTACAAATAAGCAATCATGAAGCTGTGGATGGTGCCCTCTCTCTCTCTCATGGCAGGGAGTTGCTGGTGTCTTGTCATATTCTCAAATTTTATCAACTTTTTTATATTCGATGCAGTATTTACTAGTTATCTATATATTATTAAAATTATTCCAGGTGAACAAAATTTTTGCTGCACAGAAGCTGGCAATGTTCTTGTATGGGTAAATCATCTAGCGATCATTTTGTGAGAATCATGCTTTTTGGTGATTACCAGTAGATAATTTTGCCAAATGTGTGTTATATGTTCCTTAGCAATTTGTGTTTGCTGTAATTGCTGAACATCAGAATGGTATGTGTGGAGGCGATGAGTTATGATGTAGTTCCTTAATGCAATTCTTCAATATGGCTTTGCTTGATAGCTTATTTTCTACTTCGGGAAAAATTCTTCTAACATGTGGAATATTCTATAGTACTGCTGTCAGTCTAACTAGAGAATCAAGAAACAATTTCTTGATTAATCCACTGTGAGAATCTTGTTTTTCTTGCCTTACCATTTGACTGTGCTTATTGACTTGGGTAGCCCCTTCTGACAAATCTTGAGAATAGTTTGTTGTTCGCGAGAGAAAGTCGACTTCAGAATGCGAAGAGGGTCAAATTGCAGGCATCGATTGGCAATTCAATTACTGGGGCGGTATGTGGCTTTAAATTATGCCTAACCTTTGTTCTCGTTTTACCCTGAATTTTGTATCCTTTTGAGTGCAGCTCAAGTATTTGTGCATGGGGAACTTGGAGTCCTGATAGAAAGGAAGGAATCATTACTGGAGCTCATACACCATAGACCAAGGGTTCACGAGGTAAGCATTAAAATTAAGAGTTTTTTCTTTTAATTCTCTCATTTTGGACATGGATATATTTGCATTACGGAGTAAAAGAAGAAATTGCATATTATATTATAATTGGGTGAAGATTGGGACTTTTATGTGGTATCAATAGATAAAGCTTTTTCTGATATGATACAAGTGTTAGCAAGCATTTTGGCTTCTTCCAGATTGGTAAATAGTTTCTGTCATAGTATCAAATAGTTTCTTGAATATGAATCATTTCACTCTTTGGCAATGAGTACATTGAAGAAGATGGCTCTACCGGTAAGTATTTTACTTCTCTATAAGTATGTGTAGCTTGACTTCTGGAACAGTTAGTAAGTTTTCTCCTAAGCTAACATCTTTTCTGGAAAAAATTTAGCTGTAGTGATTATTAATTCTTTTGTGGTCAAGTATCCAATAAATTTGATTGTTCAAACTTAAGAAAAAAAATTAGTAGTTCTAATTCTACCTTTAGTTAAACTAAAATTTAAGAAGATGAGGTTTAAAGCATGAACCATTGATATATCGTTTTTAATGCCTTAGTCATTGAAGTTTTTGAAGATTAGCTCATAGAGCTCTCTCTATTTTCAAATTTGTAAGTTGGTGTTATCTTAATGTATTGATAATACTTGTTATAGATGCATGGTGGAATTGTAGCTAACTAGTATTAATTTTCTTTCTCAGGTGCACATAAAGATGCAACTATTATTGCAGTGGTGGGATTTGCTACACGTGACGTTGACAGTTTTGATGTGCTCAAGTTGAAGCCAAAGTAGTTACTTGTTTTGAGGATTCATTTAAGTAGTAGTTGTAAACATATGTATTTGGATACCCTATTTTGAGATAATGTAATGAAGATGGTGATATAACATTTCGATGTTTTCTTGTGAATATAGTTCAAAGTTGTTGTTTTAAAATTGAATTGAGAAGTTTTTGGAAAGTAATATATAATGTGCAGTATTGAGTGTTATAAATGTGATGAGTTCAGTAATATGAGTGTTATAAATGTGCTGCATTGAACCTATACATATTATCTATTCATGACGTTTTAAAATTGTTCTGAATTGTGCACTATATATTAACTATTCATAACGCTTTTATAGAAACTATTCATGACGGTTATTTTATGATGCTTTTAAAAAACATTTATAACACCCGTTTTCATAACGTTTGCTGTGAAAAAAAAGCCTCATGGTTCGTCATTAATGACGCTTTTTAGCCGTCATTAAAAGAGTTTTTTGTTGTAGTGATTTTAGTTCCTTAATGAAGCCTCCCTTGTGGCACTTGCTCTTTCTGGGGTCTAACCTAGCTAGTTTTGTATGGCCATATTTCGGAGTGATACCCGAGGATCTTTCTGTTTGTCAGCCAGATGGTGAACACCAGGCGTAATCCTGGCAATGAATGTGTTTCTATTTTGCTCTCCCACTCTATTGTAAATTATTCTTTTGAGGCGTTTAGTCGCCGAGCAAGTGTTAGCTTGTGTTGAAACTTAATTTTTGTTTGTCTAAGGGCTGTAACATGATTGACAAATCATAGGGTTGATCATATATGACTTAACTCTTGCTAGTCTCGCATTTTGTATGACCAGCTTCATGATCATCTGAATATGTAATGTTTGGGACGCCTTACTTTATATGTCCGATGATCTAACATCTTGTAATAATTATTTGCTTGCCTGAGATTGAGACACTAGGCTGGTTCTTGACCATAAGAGACTGTTGGCTTGTAGATAAACTCTCATGCATCTAGACAGCCGTGACCGTATTGCAAGGTGGGTTGCACTTTAATGTACGTAGCTGGCTGTGTCTGTCCTCCGCTCTCCAATATTCTGGTTCTGGGGTGTGAAAACATGTCTATCAACTTCTTATTTAAAATATTTTAGAACATGTCTATCAGCATGTTTATCAACTTAACATTTAAAATATTTTAAAACATGTCTATCAACATATTTATCAACTTCGCATTTAAAGTATTTTAAAACATGTTTATCAGCTTTATGTAGGTGTACATTGATTAGATTTTATAATATTGGACAATTAGCTTTATATTTTAAATTGATTAAATTAGAAAGGATTATTATATGTAGAAAATTTAGTTGTGAGAGTAAACTTATAGATTAATTTTTAGAAAAAAAAATGTAAAGTTGATCAAAACTCCTAAAAATAAGAAGGGAGTAAATAGAATGAAAAGAGGGGGACATTCAATAACACCGAATATTAAGATAGAAAATATTAAATACAAAATTTTATGAGTTAGTTTAAAAATGGGACCAATATTAATTAAAAAAATTTATATGAGAGTTTCTATATTTAAAAATTCTCATATAAATTCTTCATCCTACATCAGTGGGACCCAGTATAAATATAAAAATTATGTATAAGAGTTTCTACATGTAAATATCCTCACACAAATTCTTCATCCTACGTTAGCACCACGTATGATGCAAATTGGGTTATAAAACACTATTTAAAACCTTCATTTTCCAATAAACAAATTATTTTATCTAGTTTAAAGTGGTGTAACTATACGAATATTATTTGTATAAATATATACTTGTTGCATATGTGTGTGTGTGTGTGTGTGTGTGTGTATATATATATATATATATATATATATATATATATATATATATATATATATATATATATTCCCCACACTTTTTGCATCCCCAAGCATCACCCCTATTTATACCGTTGGATGATGCTTTAAGTCATCTAATCTTAACAGTTGATTTACCAATGGTTAATATTAGATGACTTAAAGTACATCTAACGGACGTGAAAATTGGGATGCAAAAAGTGTGGGGATCTTGAACCTTCCTCACTAGAACTAGTATATATATACATATTCAGCCTACAACTAGTGAACTTATTCTTAGTTTAGGCTATCCATACCTATCCAAACAACTCCGATTGAGCCCAAACTTACATACATGTACTAGACATGTTAGGGACCCAAACCACACTCTTAGTAGGTCCAAGTGGTGCACATACAAGTGTCTGCACAACCCATACAACAGTAGTAGCCGGTCGGTCTAGGGGGGTTGTCCTCTTTGTTACTGGGGTGTTAACTAACTCTCCACCACTTCAACTCTTATAAAAACTTGTACACTACTCCCTCATACCATTACCTACAGACCCTACCTCATTCTCACTCGTTTCTATCAGTTTTCACATACAAATATTCCACTCAAAACAGAACACATTCAGCCAAGGTGTAGCAGTTGGACAGTTGGGATAGGTCACTTTTAAAGGCAGTTTACACCATCAAAACTTAATGTATACACTTCAAATCTTCCACTAATCTTTAGATCTATGTCTTAGATTTCCATTCATATATAATTCATTAGGGTTTTTGTGTTCTACTTTTCCTGAATCGCCGTTGCACGACAATGTGTCAAGAATAGATTCTGTCAGGAGAATTATATAAAGATCGAGAAGTATAGCGCAAACCACTTAGTAAAAGTCTTCCAAACCTTTTCTATTGCGTACCTTTGTGAATTTCCTTCGATTCCATATCTAATTTATGGTATGTATCAGTAACCACCGTTCCTGAAAATTATACATTTTAAATTTTAAGTATTTCTTTAGTTTGATATTTCTAATCGGATAATAAATTCGATATTTTATATATTGAATATTTTAAATATTTATTTATGGCATATTAGTAATTATTGAGGAGGGCATGGCATGAAGTAGAGACATTGTTTGAGTGGGAATGTTCTAGAATATTTGTTAGGATTTTATTTAATTTTGATCATGGTTTTAATTGTGGTTTTAATTAAATGTTAGTCATGATTAAAAGAGACTAGAACCCTCTCATAACTAACTTCCAACTACTTTGTAACAAACCCCACCCTTGTCTAACTAACTCCCTAACCCACTTGTAACTACTCAACCCCCAACTAACTTCTAAACCTTTTCCTAATTAGGAAAGGGGTTAATAGCTGATTAATTAGATTTCGTAATAAAACATATTTATTTTGCAAGAGAGGAGATTTGTTTTGCAAATATTCATTTTCTACTTTCAAATCCTATAAAATCCACATTTCTCTCTCTTTTCCAACGTTTTCATTTTTCCTAAATTTTTTAAGAGGAGCAGAGCCACCCCCTTCGTCTTCTTCTTCTTCATCCAAAATTCCTTGGAAAACCCTAACCCTAGCTTCTTGGTTTTCCAGCCATGGTGGTAGCACTGATCGATCTTCTCCATTAGCGATCGATCGACGGCAACTGTAAGTTCACTAGTATAAATTCGGGATAAAATGAACTTTAGAAACTTCTAACGTGGGTGGAAATAAATTAGAAAATATAGGAATGTGCACTCACTACCCATACCAATTTGACATTAGTATTATATGGGTCAGATAGAAAAATTGTATAGGTTAGCTTATATAGATTGATATGCGTATTCATAATATAAGCCTTGGACACCAATACAGACTTTAATTGTTACTTATTAGCTCAGGATCAAAGGCAAGTACATTCTCTTATTGTTTTCAGTACATAATAGTTTTTGTAATACATGTTTTACTATGGCACGTACATTACACGGATTGATACTGCATGAATTCTTAGTTAGGAGATGTGGCCTTTCATGTTATTATTGTACCGTGATCATCATGCTTGTGTTTAGTCCATGCATTGTTATTTACAAGTTACAACGTGTCTTGATTTGGATCCAGTTATATTAGTCGGGGCGGAAGAAATACTAGTTGATATGTGATCAATATCTTTAGATTCTTACGATAAATTATGTGGATAGCTAATCATACACTCACGTATGAATAGCCAGACCTAATACACCCTGCTGCACCTAAGCCGGTCACATATCAAGTAGTATTTCAAAACGACTAAAAATAGTAGGCAATTACCATGTTATCTATAACGCTCCAGTCCCAAAATACGTAGGACCAGGCATACGGAACATGAAGACTGCATGCATACGAAGTATACTCCAATATATGAAACTTTTCGCATGCACACATAAGCTGTAACTAACTAAACTATAGGTAGTCATAGATAATCTATATCTCATCCACAGAACACAAGAATAAAGCAATAGTCCAGATAAATAAAATAAAAAGAGACAAAAGATATATAGTCGGGTGGAGACAAATCTACTACCAAACAACTACAAAAAATAGTTTAAGATAACTGGAGTCTAACTTCCTAAAGTAAAATAAAAAAAGATATCCACTACAAATGTAGCAAGTCATGGTTACTAAATAAAACTACTAAATCTCGGTAGGTGAGACCTCATCAACTAAGAATAAAAGTAAGTGATAGACTATTGAAGTAGCGATATTGGAATATGACTTAAAATAGTTGGTCGATTGAAAAAGACTCCATTTGAGTATGATATGAGAATACACGTCGGATTGAGCAGGTGATGCTGCGTCTATGCAAGTGAAAAACTCAAGATTTGGGTGTTCGATTGATAGGTTTTATATGGCGGCTTTGAGAGTGACCCATAAGAATTGTTGGATATATTTTGTCGGTGGTGGATAAGTTTAGAATATCTTTATTGCTGTTTGCCATTAAATATCAAAGACAGGTATTACATAAATACTGAAATTGATTGCAAACTCACTTGTACAAAGAAGAGCCTAGAAAGAAATCCTAGAAAATAATCTAAGTACAATTGTTTAGTTTTTGATTCTAGGGGGTGACGGTGGAGGCTTGGGAAAGTGTATCAACTCTGCCTTACTCCTTGGACTATCTGACGCAGTCTTTAGCTCTTGAAGAAATTGTCTTTCGAATGTTGCCAGCCTTTTGCAGGGGTGTGGCACCCTGCTATTTATAGTGGTATATATTTTAAGCCGCATAGATGGCTTGTGGCCACATGGCTAATCAGCACATGAAGACTCGCTCTTTGGCCGCCAGCTGTCGATTTGTTAGGATTTTGTTACAGCAAATCTGGGTGGTTAAGACTTGGTCAGCCTGCTACGTGTCCTATCGCTGGATAGGAATCATTTTGAATCGCACGAGTCTCTCAGTTTTCGACCATGTTGGGCCGCATGAGACTCATGCGGCTTAAGTCGCAATCTTTCCTAGCCCACATATAGCTTAAGGACTTTTATGCCGCATAGATTCTGTATTTTGGGCCGCATAAAGCTCATGCGGCTTGGGTTACAGTCACCTTTGGCCACATGAAGTTCGGAGACTTTGGGGGCCGCAAATGTTTGAGCCGCATAAGGTTCATACGGCTTGGGTAATACTCCTTCTGGCCGCATGAAAGCGTATGAACCCTGCTTTTGGCGACATGACATTTTGTCTGCTTACGTCTCATGACTTATCTTTTTGTCAGAGTGTCAGAGCTGTCATTTTTGTCAGTTTTGACAGAACTTTGTCAGCTTTATCAGGCAAACTGATCAACTTGGCTGCATATCTTTCTTCTGCGGCTCGAATCAGTCTGGTTTGTCGACGGGCCACATAAGGTGTTGAATCTGTCATGCGGCTCTCCTTTATGCGGACCTGTTTGGCCCAAAATACATATGCGACAAATTGTGATCTGTATGAACCCCATATTTTCTATGCTTCTACAAGACCCCCTTCAAAGTTTTCAAATTGCAAATTTGGAATACTTTGAATAAGAAGCATGGAGATATGTCAAGCCGCAGGGAGTTTTTATGTCATGAGAGACTTTTATTTGCTGGAAGATCTTGAGCCGTAGAGAGACTTTGAGCCGCAGAGGGATCTTGAGCCGCAGGACATCTTCAAGTCAGGAGTGACTTTTTAGCCGCAGGGAGATTTTGAGCCGCAGAGAGACCCCATCCAACCTGCCAGCTGTCACTGCTGCATTTAATTTTCTTGATTCGGTTGTGGATCTCTTTTCGAGATAAAGCCGACTGTTACTAGGGATAAAGTCCCCAAACGTCGTCATTATCTTTAATGATTTCGAGAATTGAAGAGGCACTCTTCAAGATAAGTTCGACGGTTATTAGGGATAAAGTCCCCAAACGTCATCATTATCTTTGATGATCTCGAGAATCGTAGAGGCACTTTTCAGAAACTCTATAAATAGGGGTCATTCGGAGAGAGATTTTTCTCTCTCACCTTCTTCTCGTTTGACTTCATCTTACTTTCTGTTATGGCTCAAAAAGCTTCCAAGCCGACTGGTACGGCGGTCAAAGAAAAGGGACTTGCTTTTCCGTCGAGAGCGGCAGACTCTCCTTCCATTCATCCCGACGTGCAACCTTCTATCATGAGTAAGGATGGTAGGAAGGCGACGACTAAAATTTTGAATGGTTATATCGCATATTTTATGTGCGGGCCTATCATATACTGCCTCTGTACTTTAAGCCTGGTCGATGCATGCCCTATCTCATTTGGACCGCATGTGTTCTGTATGATAGGGACGCATGGGCTGAGCCGCATAAGGGCTGCTCATTCGAACTTAAGCCGCATAAGTGCCCCATGACTGAGCTGCATGAGTACTTCGTGACTGAGCCACATAAGTGCTTCATGACTGAGCCGCATGAGCACTTTATGATTGGGCCGCATGAATACTGCATGACTGGACCGCATAATTGCCTTATGACCGAGCCGCATGAGCACTTTATGACTGGGTCGCATGAGTATTTCATGACTGAGCCGTATAAGTGCCTCATGATTGAGCTGCAGGAACACTTCATGACTGAGCCGCCTAAGTGTCGCATGACTGAGCCGCATAAACACTTCATGATTGAGCCGCCTAGGTATCTCATGACTGAGCCGCATGAGTCTAGGCCGCATAGCTAAAAACAGAGTCCTTTGTTTTTTTCTCGGTGTTAAGCCCTTTTTTCCATGTTTTGTAGAGATCTGGCTAGCAAACTTCTCCAGGACCGGTGTCAGCGATAGAGTGAAAATACACCATTCTGACATATACATCAGACAGCTCAAAACTCTTCATGCTTTGGAAGAGTTTTCCTGCGCCATTTTGGCATACACATTAGAGAACTCAGAACTCTTTATGCTTCAAAAGAGTTTTTCCCAGTTGGTAGGAAGAACCTTTATACCTCGAAGAGTTGGACGGTGGTCAGGCGTCATCATGAACGTCCTGTCTTCATGGCTCTCCAAGTAGGCAAAACAACAACAGGGATGCTATTTTGAAGGTATGGTCCTTCGGAGGAGCGGGGCTAAGGTATCCGCAATACGGAGGGGAGAATATCATGCTATATTTGCCCTCCTCCGGGCAGCTCCTTGGAGATTCAACAGCCTTGTTTACTTCTCAGCAGTAAAACATGACTTCTTTCGAGGGCCACGAAACTGCTTTTTGATGAAGGCGAAGTGCTGTCAAACTGACCAAATTATGTATTGCTAGATTTTTTTTCTTTGTTTTCTGCTGTTGATGTAGTCCTATGAATGTAACTGATTTTGAATAAATAGAATACGTTCACTCCATTCTTTATTTGTGGTATTTTGTGGTGCTTGTACTAGAGGGCCTAATACAGCATTTGTGTTTGATAAAGGACATCCCACTGGAGATTTTTGTGGAACTATTGCCCTTTGGTGCATCTGAAAATACAAGCAAATAGATTTGAATGATATTTTGTGGACCTACTACTCTTTGGTACACCGATGGTGCGAGTAATAGATTAGGATAATCTTTTATGGACTTATTACCCTTTTTGTGTACTGGCGATACGAGTACTGATAATAAGTGGAGAGAAAACAAACATATTTACTCAGAGGTAATGAGGACGTGATAAATATGGGTCTAAAGTAGAGCCTCCCTACTCAGAGGTAATGACGACGTGGTAGGAGTAGGCCTAATGGGGATACACAAAACAACTCAAAGGTGCTATCAACGTGGAAGTTCTATGTATTGGGTGATTTGTTTGTGATTGACGGAAAAACAACTCAGAGGTAATATGGACATGGTTGTTTTTCTTGTTGGGGAATTTTGTGGACCTATTAACCTTTTTGTGCACCGATGGTACGAGTAATAGATTAGGATAAGTTTTATGACCTATTACCCTTCTGCGCACTGGTGGTACGGGTAATAGATTTTGAGGCAAACTCTGGTGAAAAAAAAACATTTAGTGTGGAAGTTCATAGATATGACCAGAAGACGAGGTATGAATCCACTCGGAGTAGTCAGAGAGCAAGTTCAGTGGTACCTGAAGGTACATAACTCAATAATCTGGGAGATTTGAGGTCAGAATGTAAGTTCAGCGGTACCAAAGGGTACATAACTCACAATCTGAGAGATTGTTGGAAGATGTCGTTTAGACATAATATTTCTTGAGAAACTTGCCGTTAATGGGCATCATGAGCAAGTCTCCATTTTGTTTTGCGAGACGGTACGTGTCGTTGCAGAATACGGTCTCAATGATGAACGGACCCACCCATTTAGACTAGAATTTGTCGGGGGTCTTATGAGTCATGACCATTGGTCTACGAATGGCCAAGAGGAGATCGCCGACTTGGAATATTCTCTGTTTGACATTCTTGTTGAAAGCCCGAGGGATGCGCACTTGGTAGAGCTCTATGCTTTGTTGAGCTTGTAAACACTTCTCGTCTAACGCTTCCAACTCTTGTAGCCTTCGACGGTAGTTATCGTCCGACGTTAGCCGGTAGGTAAGGGCCACTCGAAGTGAGGGGATCTAAGTCTCCAATGGAAAGACTGCCTCGCTCCCGTAAACCAAGGAGAACGGTGTATTTCCTGTAGCCGTCCGTATCGTGGTACGATACGCCCATAAGCACTCGCCAAGCTTTTCATTCCAGTCGCGTTTATTTGAAGACACGAACTTTTTGAGGAGCTTGATTATGGTTTTGTTGAAAGCTTCAGCCAGACCGTTAGCCGACGGGTTATATGCTGTCGATGCCATGTTCTGAATCCGATTCTTGTCACAAAATCGATAGAAAGCGTGGCTTGCGAACTACGGACCATTGTCGTGAATAATCCTCCGGGGAAGTCCAAAACGGTAGATGACGTGATGTTTTATGAAGCTAATCACGTTCGATGTCTTCACCTCTGCTAGCGGAACAGCTTTTGCCCATTTGGAGAAGTAATCGTTGATTGCAAGGGTGAACCGATGCCCCCTAGACGACGGTGGGGTGATTGGACCAATGATGTCCATTCCCCATACTTCAAATGGCCAAGAGACCACTGTCGGGTACCAGAATTCGGATGGCAGATGTATGAAATCTGCATGGATCTGGCAAGCCTTACACTTCTTTTCATAATCAACTGCATCTGCTACCATTATGGGCTAGTAATAACCCATCTGGCGGAGATGATCCTGCAATTTTGGGCAAGGTTGGTGAGCCCCGCAAGCGCCATCGTGAGCCTCGCGTAAGGCTTCTTTGGCTTCTGTATTTGATAGGCATCTTAACAGTAGCCCATCGTCGGATCGTCGATATAACATTTTCGTTTCTGTATTATAGAAGAATCTGAGAGAGCGCCTTCTGATTGAAGTTGCTTCCTTCACATTTTTTGGCAGAATTTTGTAGACTGCAAAGTCGATGAGCGGGCATCTCCAGTCTTGTATATCGTTGGTTATCTGGGCGGAGTAACTCGTACCCAGTTGAACATTGTTCTTGGGACCGACCAGCTCATGGCCTATTACGTCGACTAGATGGTGAGTATCATTTGGAAGTGCCAAGGAAGCGGTGAGGCCTGTTAGGGCATCGGCTTTGATATTTTGGAGCCTAGGAACATGCTCTATAAAGAACCCTTCCAAGATTGCAATGATGACAATTGCTGTCTGATAGTAGGGAATCAGGTCTTCATTGTGAACCTCATATGAACCTCGGATCTGGTTAACAACCAACTACGAGTCGCCATATGCTTCTAGGTACTTGATCCCTACTTCTTTTGCGAGTTGGAGTCCGATGACTAGGGCGTTATATTCGGCTACATTGTTTGAACAGGGTTCCGTAAGAGAATATGCCCGATTGACTACCAACCCAGAGAGAGAAATTAATACTACCCCCGACTCCAGCGACGATATTACTTTGTGGCCCCGTTTTTGAAGCAACGTTAAATAACATTCGCCAAATGGCGTCATGTGAAGTCATGTTTGAGGCGATGACATCGTCGGGGATTTCTTCATAAATTCTGGCTATTTTTGATCCTGGATGGGCTGCTAAGGAGTCGGCCATGGCTTGACCTTTGACAGCCTTCTGTGAAACAAAAACCATATCGTATGGGGATAATAGTATCGCCCAGGTGGCCAGACGAGAACTAAGTGCGCCTGGCTTGGTCATGAGAACCCTGGGAGGTTAACTCGTGAAACAATATGGATGGTCTATCCTGTCACATAGTATCGTGTTTTCTGAATGGCGAATACTAGGGCAAGACACTCCTTCTCCACGGCGGGGTACCTATGTTCCGGTCCTACCATCATCCGGCTAAGATATTAAATGGCTTGTTCATGTCCCGCGTTATTATTTTGTGCTAGCAAAGCACCGAGGGAGTGTTCCATCGCCCGTACATAGAGCATGAAGGGCTTTTCGACGACCGAGGCTACCAGAACTGGCGAATTCGTCAGGTACTCCTTAATATCATCGAAGGCATGCTGACATTTCTTGTTCCATACGAAAGAGACACCTTTTCTCATGATTTGAGTGAAGGGTTGACATCGCCCTGAGAGATTAGATATAAACCTCCTGATATAGGCTAGTCTTCCCTGAAGGCCGCGGAGCTCACGGAGGTTACTCGGTGGACTCATCTCCAGGATTGCTTTTGTTTTATCGAGATCTATATGAATGCCCCAGGAAGTAATGACAAAGCCCAAGAACTTCCTGCTGGACACGCCCAGAAAAGACTTGGTGGGATTCATCTTCAAGTTGTGCGCTCGCATGAGGCCAAATACAGTTCTCAAATAATGTAAGTGATCATTTTTGAGCGGCTTTTGACGGCGATGTCGTCAATGTAACACTCTACTGTCTTGCACAAATGATCTCTGAAGATGATACTCATAGCCCATGATATGTAGTACCAGTATTTTTCAGGCCCAAGGGCATGACCGTATAACAATACACGCCGATCAGTATTCGAAATGATGTTGCTTCTCGTCATCCGGAGACATTTTGATTTGATTGTATCCTGAAAAGCCATACATAAAGGACATGCGCTTGAAGCCGCACGTATTATCAATCATTATGTTGGTGGTCGAAAGAGGGAATTCATCCTTAGGGCATGCCGTATTCAAATTGCGGAAGTCGATGCAAATTCGGAACTTTCCGTTCTTCTTGATGATTGTTACTATTTTGGCTACCCAGTCTGGGTGCTGCTCTTCACGGATGAAACCGCTAGCTATTTTACTTCTACTTTAATAGAATTCATGACGTCTGGACGAAATCGCCTCTGCTGTTGTTTGACTGGTTTTGTGTCCGGATAAATGTTGAGCTTATAAAGTGCGATCTCGGGGTTTATCCCTGGCATGTCTTCATAGCTCCAGGCAAAGACGTCGATGTATTCTCTAACGAGTTGCAACAACGTCTCCCGCTCGCCGTCTGTCAGGCTTTTACTGACGAAGATTGGCTTTGGAGAGGATTCATCACCGAGGTTAACTTGCATGACCTCGTCCTCAGTGGGAGGATCACGAAGTTCAAAGCGTTTCTCCCATTGTGCATCTAGTTGCTGGACCCATGGCTATAACTTAAGTGGTTCGAGTAGATCTTCGTCTTCCTCTTTGATATCAGCGGATGTCATGTTGACAGATAATGTCTGTCTAAATATATCTCCAATGCTGCTATCGGAGTCGTAAGTGGGTGACTCGGTCGAATGAGAGTGCCACTCGCATTCTTCATCGAAACTTTCGGGCGTTGTTGGTGGTGTAACATACCCGAGGCCCTGTCTGGATTTATGATAATGGTCCTGAGGTTTTTCTGCCGGTGCCGACGGCTGTAGAGGCAATCGCCGACCGCTGCCGTGATTCAGACCCGGGGTAGCCTCCATGTCATACCCCTGCTTTTGCATGAAGTACTTGGCTTGTGGACTATACATGTAGAGCGATAATATTTCAGCGTCAGGTCCGAGAACAAACTCTTGTGGCGTGAAAGATTGAGGACCTTTTTTTCGGCCAAAGATGATCGTGTGATCCCATCCTCTTCTGTCTGGGACCAAGAAGTAACCGCCTTTAATGGGAGCAAGTTGATTTGGGATGATGCTTATTGACAAGCCAGGGTCGATATGCATCCGATCTACCTTGATGTCGCCTATGTATCCAATGTAGTACAAGGGGCGATCATGTATGTTGGCCTTGATCAACATGTCCTGTGGAGTAAATATGTTGTTGGGCATTGCATCTGTGCTATTACTGTCCTGTAGATCTGTTGACGGGTCTTCCCTTGGAGGCTTGACCTGAGCTAAGTCGGCGTCAGCATTTTGGAGTGCTTCGCTCAATGCGACAAGAAGATCCTTGGAGAGCCTTAGAAGCTCGTATAACGACAACTTTGCTGGCGTATTAGCCAATTGTGATAATATGTCAAAGTTGTAAGGTCTCTCCAGTCCTTGAGGTATATCATTGCGAAGTGGCCTGACGAAGCGGGTTTCCTTTGTTTTGGATTTTCCGCCAGTGGAAGCTGAGATGGCCTTGGAACATCGGAGGGAGGCAACGTTGTCGGCTGAGGATCTTCGGCTGGACTATCCCGTGCAGGCTGGACCAGTGCTCCAGACCGGATAATGATGGCTGCCGCTTCTTCAGCTTCGGCTAAAATTGTATGACATGATCTAGACTTTCTGCCCTTTTTCTTGTTGGTGGAAGATGACACCTCCAGGGTAACTTCGGGCACTATGTCTAGATGCACCCACATGATTTGTCCTTGCGAGGCAGTGAGAGGTACCAGTCCAGATGTCTGGTTCCGGACGGGTGGAAGATTGGTAACCTCCATCGTCGCCCGGAGGACAGGTATTACCCCGTCTGGAGTGCTTTTTGGAGGGAAGTTGCCGAACTGAATTGACACCATGTTCGCCGCCACGGCAACCTCTTCAAAGTCTATCGACAGAGCTTTGGAGTCGATAAGACTCTGAATGTACCGCTTTAATTGGAAGCAGTCATGAGTAGAATGATGGACGTAGCGGTGGAAGTGATAATATTTTGGGTCCTCAATTTCTGCTGCTCGGGGCTCGCGCCTTGGTGGAGGGAGCTGGACCCTAACCCCTTGCAAGAGCATATCGAAGATAGGTTTGACATGACTATCTTTAAATAAGTAATTCACCTTGGGCCACTGACCTTCCGTCTATTTTTGTTCGGGCTTCTGGGTCGCATCAGCGACCATGGCCTGTTTGCCTTTGTTGTCCCGGTTGGAGGTGCCGCCACTGTTGTTGTTGCTGGAGGTGGAACCAGGACATTTGCCCTTATCCTCTCCATCTGGGATGTGTAATCCCAACTGGCGGGCCTTCTTCAATTTTGCCTCCGCATTGGTAGCACTTATGATGAAGGTCGTCCAATCCCTGAACGGATCGTCGCCCATCCAAAGGCTAATTGCGGAGAGCAACTTCTTCTGGCAGATTTCAATCAAGGAGCTCTCGGGATTGTCTTGGGGCAATCTCATTGCGATTTGGCGGAACCGCTCGATATAGTTCCTTGTTAGCTCTCTCTCTCCCTGAACGACGTCCATGAGAGATGACATCGTCACATCATGCCCCACTTCGTAGAATCTCTCTAGAAACATGTGCTTGAAGCCGTCAAAAGAATGGATGCAGTTGTCGGGAAGGTTGCGGTACCAGTCGAACGCGATTCCCTCAAATGCTCCGAAGAATAATCGTGTGAGAAGTCTCGGGCATTGAACATTACTCGAAGCTCCTGGACCTCCTTCCTCGCCTCCTTGGCTTCGTCCGCAGCTGAAGGAATGGATGCTCCTAAATGATCATCACCCAAAGGAGGGGCGGTTGTGTTGGAGTCCGCGTTGACTGCGGGTCTTAAGCTTGTTTGTCTGGGCGTCCTAGCTGGTTGAGTTGGCAAGACAGCTTTTATTTCGTCTACTCACTTGACCAAGGACAAGAGCATAGCTTCAAGTCCTTCTAGACATTGTCGGTCAGTAGGCGATTTATGATCATCGTCGGCCATAATGACTGTCCTCATGTGGGTAGAGGTGGAAGGGATCGTAGCAAAGGTGCTCTCTGTGTCGTACCCTTGTACAGAGAAATCGTCCGAAAATGTCGGAATGTCATCTTCCTCGGACTCGGAAGGGGTGCTACCCCCTGTGCAGGAAGCCGCATCGTCTTGGAGAGGGTGGCGGCCCTCAGGAAAGTCCAAGTCTGTTGCAAAGTTCTGGGGGATCTCTATCCCCTGTTTGTGCTCTTGGTTCACCGGGTTGTCGCATATATTGAGGGGACTGCTATCCCCAGCTTCATCTACCCCCAGGGGGGTCGAGGATGTACCCCCAGGTGTTGGAAGCTTCTTTCTGGATAGAGTGCCTAAATAGACACCCCCTGTGGCTATCGGCAGCAAACCTCCAGATGAGAGTTTCTTTGCAGTGTTGGCTGAGATTGTCGGGCAGAAAGAGCCTGTCTTCTTTCCCCCCCCCTACTTGGAGGAACCTTCCGAGTTTAATTATAGGAGGCGATAGAAAACTCCTTGTCTCCCAGAATTTGCATCTGTTTCTTGAGTTATTGTCGGACAGGTGCTGGCTGTTGCAGTCGTTGGAAAACTGACTGTGGACCTTCAGGTGCTGTCGATTTATCGCAACAGCAGTTGATGATGACTTGGGTGCAACGACATCCCGAAAGGGACTCATCGCATGCCAATGTTGCCACCTAACGTTTGTGAGTAATCACCTCACGCAAGTGTTGGCCCATTGGTCTTGGTCAAACCTGATTTTAATAATTGATGAAGCTCTGTCTTGATATAAATGCGAGTCAATTCATATGTTTACTAACGACGTTTTGGATACTGATCAAAGATGGATATCTACTCCGTTCAAGACCGAAGCTGTTTGCCACTCAGAACGTATTTCCTTCAAAGCAATGTAATTTTTCTTTTTATTGAGTCTAGGAATACATTGTACACCAAGTCGTACTGGCAAATAGGCTATCCGAAAACGTTTTTCAAAACAGACCTACCTTTTCAAAATGACCTATGTTTTTGAAAAACATCTTTTTACAAAAAGCTTCTGAAGGACTTTTTCAAAAAGCCAAAATTATTTTTCGCAAAATCAACTGAGCAAATCCTGACAGAATTCGGCCAGAGTTCGGCCAAGTTGAACATTATATGAACGTTTGATTTTGAACTTGGTCTCCCTTCAGTAGCGATTTGTTACAAAGAGTTCTGTCCGAATTCTGTCAGAGTTCTGCCTTTAGAAAAACTATAAATAGAGAAGGATTTCGATCATTTCAAATCACCAATTCACTTTCAATATCTTCTCTTCTAAAGCTTACATTTCTTCCAAAGAGTTCTAAAAAGATTCCATTTTCAAATCCCAAGCCAGTTACAATCCTCTAGTCGATTTGCCAGTGCGGTGCGGTCTAGAAGTTTCAGAGCGATTGTAATCAGAGGCTTGATTGAAGATTGACTCTTCCCAATTGAAGTTGGTCGAGTTCTTCGTATCAAAGCTCGCGTCTGTAGAAGTTGCAAGGACTTCGTATGAAAACTTGCGAGATTTTCCAATAGTTGATTCAATTGGAAGCTAGAGTTCTTCCGACTGGACTAGTCCTCACAAGAGAAAAACTAGTATAAATCTCGGTGTTTGCGTTTGCCTTCTGATCACTCTTTTATTACTGTCATTTATTTTGTGATTATAATTGTATCTGTGATCTAACTGCTAACGAGTTTTTTAATTAACAATATTCCGCTACCTACTCTATTCACCCTCCCTCTAGAGTATTCTGCTTTACGATTTCGTTCCTACAATTGGTATCAAAGCGGGTTATACAGGTAAAAGCAAGGTAAAATTGTAGTTATATTTAATTATTATATAGATCACAGTATTACACATGGCAACTGTAAAATTCACAAGTGAAGGCCAAGCCACAAATAGACCTCCACTGTTTGACGGCACAAACTATACTTATTGGAAAACACGTATGAGTTTCTTCCTGAAATCTCTTGATTTTGACTTATGGTCTGTAGTTATTGATGGCTATAAAAAGCCCCCTCGTATTAATGTTGATGGAGTTTTAGTTGAAAAACCCCATGACAAATATACAGAGGATGAAAAGAAAAAGGCCAGTCTTGACGCACGTGCTATTAACGCTTTATTTTGTGCTTTAGACAGAACTGAATTCAACAGGGTATCTACTTGCACAACATCAAACGAAGTGTGGAAGCTTCTCGAAGTAACCCACGAAGGAACAACACAAGTCAAGGAGTCAAAGATCAGCAGACTTACTCAGGAGTACGAGGCGTTCAAAATGAAGCCAAGTGAATCAGTCACTCAGATGTTTACAAGATTCTTGGATATTGTAAATCTTTTGTCTTCACTAGGCAAGGATTACAGTAACCATAAGAAGATTCGCAAACTTCTACGAGCTCTCACAAAGAACTGGATTCCAAAGGCTACATCAATCATTGAAGGGAACGACCTCTCAACAATGTCTCTGGAAACACTCATGGGTAAGCTACTCACTCACGAGTTAGAACTTCAAGACTTTGAAGATGCTACACCGAAAGAGAAGTAAGAGAAGTAGATCGCTCTCAAGGCTCAACATAGAAGAACTATCGAAGATGACTCTGATGACAGTGAGTCCGACTCTGAAGATCAAGCTCTTCTGGTAAGAAAATTCAAAAAGTTCATGAGATTTAACAGGAGAACAAAAGACAGCAACAACAACAACAACGAGGAAGATGCTATTTGCTACGGATTCAAGAAGAAAGGACACATGAAGAAAGATTGTCCAACAGCATTATCATCAAAGAAAAGCAGCAAATATGACAAAGGCTACCTGAAGAAATCTACATCAAGGAAGTACGCCAACACAAGCATATGGCATGAAAGTGAAGCCAACGACTCAGAAGATGAACAATCAGATGACGCTACAAATGTATGCTTGATGGCTTGCGATCAGATAATCACTAATCCTCTATTTGATCCTTATGATGATTTCACCTTTGAGCAACTAGGAGAGGCTTTCAGTAACCTGTTAAATGATTACAGGAAACACTGTAGTAAATATGAAACTTCTAAGAGGGTACTCAAAGAGTACAAAGGTAAAATAGGAAGACTTACCGACCAACTAGATTATGTTAGAAATAATGACTCTTCAAATGAGTCTGGTGAGCTTTCATCTATTAAGTTGTTGTTATACGAGACTGTTAAGCTATCCGAAGAAAAAGACCAAACTATCATCCAGTTAAAGGAAGACCTATCTAAGGAGAGAAAGAGTCTCCAGTGTGCATAAGTCAGAATTAAAACACTTACATCTGACTATACTAGATTATATGACACTTCCAAAAAGTTGGAAATTAGTTTAGGAAAACGGCCTGAAGTTGCTGCTTCCTATTCTAACACGTGTCAATTACCGAATCATCGGAACACGCCCAACACTGTCAGACCAAACCATACCAAAACTATGCCCAAGAAGACTAATAGGCATGCATTTTTCAATAATAGAAAATCAAAACATACCAATCATGCACCTCACACAACTTTCAACACTCAACATGCAAAATGTCATTATTGTGGCCTCATTGGTCATATATCTTCTGCATGTAGAATCAGAAAGTTAGTAGATTTAAATGTTTATGCATGGATACCAAAAACTAACCAGTCAGGACCCTACAAGAAATGGGTACCAAGAGTTTCATCTGCAAATTATTTTATAGGTGGGACGTCCTTCACATGCTAGGAGCAAATGGATCCTCGATAGCGGTTGCTTACGACACATGACCGGTGATGCTTCATTATTCGCAATACTGTCGAAGAAGAATAAAGAAGGATATGTCTTCTTCGGTAATAATTTAAGAGGGTACATAATCGGTATCGGTGACATTGGTAAGGCTCCCTATCCTGTGATTAAAGATGTCTGTCTAGTTACCGAGTTAAAACATAATCTGCTCAGCATAAGTCATTTAGCTGATCATGGTTATGGTATTAACTTCGTCAAAGACAAATGTACTATAGTTGATAGTTCAACTGTTAGTACTATCTTTGAAGGTATTAGGGAAGACAACATATATGTTTTCTATTTGTTGGAAGATGCTAACAAAGCAGGTAGATGTTTGATGGCCAAAAGCGTTGAGAGTCAACTATGGCAAATGAGACTCGGTCATGCAAACATGGATAAAATTTCTAGACTATCTACAAAGAAGCTGGTACGCGGCTTACCGGACATATCTTTCAAAAAGGATACGGTATGTAGTGAATGTGAAAAGAACAAAGCTACCAAATCCGTATTTAAATCCAAGAACACTGTAAGTACCACTAGACCTCTACAACTGTTTCATATGGACTTATTTGGACCAAGTAGAATTGCTAGCCTAGGTGGTAAGTTATATGCATTTGTAATTGTAGATAATTTCTCTAGATATACATGGGTTTATTTTCTTGCACACAAGAACGATGTATTATCAGAATTCGTCACCTTTTGCAAGAAAGTACATAATGAAAAAAGGGTTCATGATTACTCGCGTTCGTAGTGATCATGGCGACAAATTTGAGAATGCAGAATTCAAGCAATTTTGTGACACACATGGTTATTTGCATAAATTTTCTTGTCCTAGGATTCCTCAACAAAATGGAGTTGTAGAACGTAAGAACAGAACTCAATCTAAAATGGCTAGAGTAATGTTAAACCAGTTTAGTCTGCCTAGATACTTTTGGGCTGAAGCTGTCAATACAGCGTGCTATATTCTCAATATGGTTCTAATTCGACCTATATCGAAGAAAACTCCCTATGAACTATGGTTTGATAGAACACCCAATGTTTCATAATTCAAGATTTTTGGTTGTAAATGCTTTATTCTTAATACTAAAGACAATCTGAGCAAATTTGATGAAAAGGCCAATGAAGGTATATTTTTAGGTTATGCAGCAAAAAGCAAAGGATACAAAGTCTTCAACAAAAGAACCATGATCATCGAAGAATCAATCAATGTCAAGTTTGATGAGTTAAATCAACACTTAGACGATGACGACAATGAAGACGTGATCACACCAAGTACAGCTACTGCAAAACCTTCACACCAAGCACCAGCTGAGTCTTCAAGTAAAGAAGCAGGAACCAGCAATCCTGAGGCTACGCCAAAGGAGATGAGATTCTTGGCTGATCATCCAAAGGACTTGGTAATTGGTGAGATTACCAAGGTTATAAGTACTCGTTCCTCTAATAAAGATATAGATTCTTGTGTTGCTTTTATTTTGCAGTTTGAATCTAAAAAAATTGAAGAATCATGTAGTGATAATTTTTGGTTAGATGCTATGCAAGAGGAATTAAACCAATTAGAACGGAATCAAGTTTGGAAACTTGTTCCCAAGCCCATTGATCATCCGGTCATTGGCACCCGATGGGTATTTCGAAACAAACTGAACGAGAATGGTTTAGTGACTCGTAATAAGGCTCGACTCGTAGCTCAAGGATACAATCAAGAAGAAGGTATCGACTACGATGAGATTTATGCCCCAGTTGCGAGATTAGAATCCATTCGCATGTTATGTGTATTTGCATGTTTTTATAATTTCAAGTTATTTCAAATGGATGTCAAAAGCGCATTTTTAAATGGTTTTATAAAAGAAGAAGTTTATGTAGCTCAACCTCCCGGTTTTACTGATTTTAAATATCCTGAATATGTTTTCAAGTTAAAGAAAGCCTTATACGGTTTGAAACAAGCCCCTCATGCTTGGCACGATCGTCTAAGCTCTTTTCTACTTGATAACGATTTTTCAAAGGGAAAGGTTTACACTATATTGTTTATAAAATCTTTGAATAACAACATTCTTTTGATTCAAGTCTATATAGATGATATTATTTTTGGATCTATTGATGAATCTCTTTGTCAAGAATTTTCAAAGTATATGCAGAATGAGTTTGAGATGAGCATGATGGGAGAGCTGAAATTCTTTCTCGGACTGCAAATCAAACAAACCAACAATGAGACGTTCATAAATCAAGCAATGTACACAAAAGATCTATTAAAGAAGTTCGACCTGGAAGTAGTCAAGCCACTTAGCACTCCAATGGCGACTTCAACCAAGCTTGATACTGATGAGCAAGGCAAACCCGTCGACATACATAAGTATCGAGGTATGATCGGTAGCTTACTGTATTTAACTGCTAGTCGACCAGATATTATGTTCAGTGTTTGTTTGTGTGCACATTTTCAAGCCAATCCTAAGGAATCACATCTGTGTGCAGTTAAACGTATCTTCCGATACCTTAAAGGTACTTCTTTTGTCGGCTTATGGTATCCTAAAACCACGTCATTTGACCTAACCGATTATTCTGATGCTGATTTTGTCGGATGCAAAGTAGATAGAAAAAGCACTAGCGGCACATGTCATTTCCTAGGAAAAGCTCTAGTCTCTTAGTTTAGCAAAAAGCAAAATTCTGTCGCATTATCAACAACCGAGGCTGAGTATATCGCCGCAGGATGTTGTTGTGCACAAATTTTGTGGATGAAGCAAACTTTAGAAGACTATGGATTGCATTTTTTCACACATACCCATTTTCTGTGACAACACTAGTTCTATTAATTTGACTAAGAATTCAGTATGTCACTCTCGTACTTAACATATCGAGATTCGACATCACTTTCTTAGAGAACATCAACAAAATAGAGAAATAGACCTTGTATACATAGACACATAGAATCAATTAGCTGACATACTCACAAAACCTTTAGCGGAAGATCGTTTCAATTATTTACGTCGAGAATTAGGAATTTTAGATGTCAATAATATTAATTAATTTTGTTTTATTAATTAATTTATTCAATACTCATTAACTGTTTTTAAGACAAGCCTAAAAAGAGTCTGTTTGTCACCACGACTACGGTCGAAGCGAAGCGATATTTAAGAGTTCTTCGGTGAACCTCCGTTAGCTGGGACAGTACTCCTACAGCTAATTTGAGACAGATGCTGAGTAAAGAATATTAATTTATAAAATAATACTAATAGTATTATTTAAAATTTAAAATTACTAAACTCTGAATTAAACATTTGAAACAAATTAATGAAAAAGATGTGGCCCCACAAATATTTTTTTTATATAGCCAGGCAACCCTTGGCAAATTTGGCCCGAGTTCGGTCCGTATTCGGCCAAAGTTCGGCGGAATATATATATGTACCAGTCAGAACCCGAGGCCCCCTCTTTTTTATTCTTCTAAACCTCATCAAAACAGCAGCAGCCGTGCCCCGAAAACCCTAGCTCTTCTCCACCTTCCTTCTTCCAATCCACGTGGAGATCTTCGTCCAAATTTTGGATTTATGCGGAGAATCTCGTTCTCTACAGCATACCTGATTCTCGGAAGGTATAATTCCTTCTCTCCTCCACTTTCAAATTATTAGGGTTTCTAGTTTTTGGGATATAATGCCTAAGGGATTCAATCCTTTGAAGAGGAAGAAGACCAATGCCAGTAAAGAGGCATCGTCTTCTGATCTGCATACGGATTCCCTCTTTTCTCCGATCCAATCAGATGACGGTGCATCGGACGAGTTTTATTTCAAAACTCCCGATCAAGCCCTACTTTGGTATGCCGATTTTATTATGCGTACTATTTGTACCGGATCTCCGATCAAATGGACTGTCTTTCCTGACCACCATCCCTACTTTGAGGCATTAGGGTTACATCACTTTGTTACTTTGCAATTCCCTATAGCTACTAATGCCATTAGATTATTTTACTGTAATTTCATGTTAGACACTTTTACCGCGAAAACTCGTGTCGGCGGGATAGATATCGAGTTCAATGATGAATCGCTAGCGAAAATCCTTGGTCTACAAAACGAAGGTGCACCGCTCGATGACATCACTGACTTCGATTTCCCCAATGGTACGACTCTCGTTAGTTTCAAGAATAAGCTTTGTGCGACCGCACGTGCTCGTCCTGGAAAGTTCAAAACATGAACTTGTTTAACTATGAATTACATCGCATCATCTATTCAACTCTACTTCCAAAATAAACTTCAAAAGATGATGTCACTGTACTTGAGCTTTGTGCTTTATGTCACATTCTTAAGGGGATTCCTTTTTCTTCCCCTAAGAATATCATTCAGATGATGGGTAGATGTCGCGGTAGAGATCTCAACCTCTCTTATGCGATGATCATCCCACGCATCTTTCAGAGATTCGATATTGACTTATCCACTTGTGCTCTGAACCCTGAGCCCAAGTTCCTCAAACTCTCTCGTCGCAGCATTTGCCATTGTTCCTCTACCTACTGTACCTGCTCCTCCTGTACCTACTCCCACAGCACCTGGTCCTCCTCAGTCTTACCCTATGATCTTTGAGGGTATTCACCAGCATCTATCAGATCTGCAGTCATTTTATTTTGACACTTCCAGGGAAGATGAGTTGCGTGACGTCACTCGGTTCCATGCTATTGCCAACTCCTTCGTCGATCTGCGATTTGCACAGATGGGTCACTCTGCTAGATCTATACCTCGAGACCCTTCTGTTTCTGGCTACCATATTGATGATGAGGCGGTCCACTCTCTGTTCCAGCCAGGGAACGCATACGATTGGTATCGTACTTCTGGTGCCACTCATCATACTTCTGGAGCCGGCACTTCTGGAGCTGGTCCTTCTGGACATGCTGGCGCTGCAGTCGATGAGGATGAGGATGATGATTTTTGAGATGTTACTTTTTGAGACTGTCTATTTGGTCTTACGTTTACATGGAAATTCTCCGACATTCCAAGATATTATCAGTACACTTTATTTTTGGATATGATTTGTGACTCTTCATAGACATGTTTTTATGTCTCAGTTTGGCATATGTTTTACTTTAGTTTATTATTCAGCTTAGCATTTTATTTGTTTCAGCTTGCATTATCTTTCTTTATGCTTCATATAAACTGTCTGTGACAAATACCATGCCTGTGTTGTTTATATCATTTCAGCTTATCTTATTGTTCTATAAATGTTTATACTATGCCTATGATGAATGTTTTTATATTTTGTGTTTCTTCACTGATTGTTACTTATGCATTTATTGCGGGGGAGCTTTCTCTTTGCAAGTATTTTACTAAGTGACAACGGGAGAGAAATAAGATCTAACATCTTCATGAATACAGGAATACAGGTTATGAACAATTTTTTTTCATTTTATCTTTCGGTACTTTCGGTACACTTTTGAATTGATCAAAACCAAGATGTTATATCGGCAAGATTTGTCAATTATCAAAATAGGGAAGATTGTTGGCCCATTGGTCATGGTCAAACCTGATTTTAATAATTGATCAAACTCTGTCTCGATATAAATGCGAGTCAATTCAGATGTTTACTAACGACGTTTTGGATACTGATCAAAGATGAATATCTACTCCGTTTAAGACCGAAGCTGTTTGCCACTCAGAATGTATTTCCTTCAAAGCAATGTAATTTTTTATTTTATTGAGTCTATGAATACATTGTACACCAAGTCGTACTGGCAAATAGGCTATCCGAAAATATTTTTCAAAACTAACCTATCTTTTCAAAATGAACTATGTTTTTGAAAAACATCTTTTTTACAAAAAGCTTCTGAAGGACTTTTTCAAAAAGCTAAAATTATTTTTCACAAAATCAACTGACCAAACCCTGACAGAACTCGGCCAGAGTTCGGCCAAGTTGAACGTTATGTGAATGTTTGATTTTGAACTTGGTCTCCCTTCAGTTGCGGTTTGTTACAAAGAGTTCTGTCCGAATTCTGCCCGAATTCTGTCAGAGTTCTGCCTTTGGAAAAACTATAAATAGAAAAAAATTTCGATCATTTCAAATCACCAATTCACTTTCAATCTCTTCTCTTCTAAATCTTACATTTCTTCCAAAGAGTTCTAAAAAGTTTCCATTTTCAAATCCCAAGCCAGTTACAATCCTCTAGTCGATTTTTCAGTGCGGTGCGGTCTAGAAGTTTCAGAGCGATTGTAATCAGAGGCTTGATTGAAGATTGACTCTTCACAATTGAAGTTGGTCGAGTTCTTCGTATCAAAGCTCACGTCTGTAGAAGTTATAAGGACTTCGTATAAAAACTTGTGGGATTTTCCAATAGTGGATTCAACTGGAAGCTAGAGTTCTTCCGACTGGACTAGTCCTCACAAGAGGGAAACCAGTATAAATCTAGGTGTTTGCGTTTGCCTTCTGATCATCTTTTATTACTGTCATTTATTTTGTGATTATAATTATATCTGTGATCTAACTGCTAACAAGTTTTTTAATTAGCAATATTCCACTGCCTACTCTATTCACCCCCCCTCTAGAGTATTCTGCTTTACGATTTGTTCCTACAGCAAGTCGGTAGCAAGATGATCTACCTTTGCACCAAACTTGTGGACTCGGGTATCCCGAGCGCACAGGTGCTTAGGTATCATGTTTGCTCCCTGATCTGAGGCTAGTAAAAGCACTTATTCTGGATTGTTAGAGGAAGACTTTAAAGACCCACCCTGTCTGTTAGCCCTGGGGGACTGGACGCGGGTGGTTCTGTACAACTTTCCATCAGGAGCCCGTATAACAGTTAACGGAGTCCGCTGACAGTCAGTAACTTGGACAGTTGACTAGACTTGTTGGGCCCGCACTGTCCTAGACTTCTTTGACTTAGCACCCGAAGGTGCATAGTAAAAAGAGTCCAGATTGATACATCCTACATTCTCAATGGGCCGCATGGAGTCGGGCCCGCATGAGAGACGGTTGAACACAGAGCTTCTGACAGGGCCGCATGAGACACTCTGCCTATGGCCAGGATTGGTTGCCGCATGGGCCATCTTCCTGCGGCCAGAGTTGGCTGCCGCATGGGCCATCTTCCTGCGGCTAGAGTTGGCTGCCGCATGGGCCATCTGTATGCGGCCCGAGTTGGCTGCTACATGGGTTGTCTGCCTGCGGCCAGAGTTGGCTGCCGCATAGACGGACTGCCCATTTCTCTTATGCGGCCTCTTCTTTGTCCGCATGGATTTCCTTTGTGTCCTTAAAAACTCAGCATCGTAGTATTTTCCTTTGCTAGATTTGGTGACAGTGGGGTCCTCTGCGGTCGGAAGCAAAGCCACAGGAGACCTTCGATCACCGTCTTGGACTGCAGAAGGAGCTTCTTCGAGAACGTGGTCGGGGGTAACAGTTTTGCGTGCCGACGTCCTGCGAGTTCTCTTTGGGTTGGCTCGCTTCTTTGACGAGCTGGCGCTCCCTTCAGAGAGCATTTCTTCGAAGGCTTGTTGGTCAAAACGAACCACAAGCATTTGCTACGTAGAGCCCAGCTTGGATGCGTCAGATTGCGTCACCAGCTTCTCATCAGAGGAGAAGGACCTCCCCAGCAGAGTTGTCATCGTGTTTGCCATTAAATATCAAATATAGGTATTACAGAAACACTGAAATTGATTGCAAACTTGCTTGTACAAAGAAGATCCTAGAAAGAAATCCTAGGAAATAATCTAAGTTCAATTGTTTAGTTTTTGATTCCGGGGGGTGACGGTGGAGGCTCGGGAAAGTGTATCAACTCTGCCTTACTCCTTGGACTATTTGACGCATTATTTAGCTCTTGAAGAAATTGTCTTTCAAAGGTTGCCAGCCTTTTGTAGGGGTGTGGCACCCTGCTATTTATAGTGGTATGTATTTTGAGCCGCATAGATGGCTTGTGGCCACGTGGCTAATCAGCATGTGAAGACCCGCTCTTTGGCCGCCAGCTGTCGATTTATTGGGATTTTGTTGCCGTAAATCTGGGTGGTTGAGGCATGGTCAGCCTGCTACATGTCCTATCGCAGGATAAGAATCATTTTGAACACATGAGTCTCTTAGTTTTCGACCATGTTGGGCCGCATGAGACTCATGCGGCTTAAGTCGCAATCTTCCTTTGCCCGCATATAGCTTAAGGACTTTTAAGCCGCATAGATTCTGTATTTTGGGACACATAAAGCTCATGCGGCTTGGGTTACAGTCACCCTTGGCCGCATGAAGTTCGAAGACTTTGGGGGACGCATATGTTTGAGCCGCATAAGGTTCATGCGGTTTGGGTAACACTCCTTCTGGCCGCATGAAAGCGTATGAACCCTGCTTTTGCCGACATGATATTTTGTCTGCTTACGTCTCACGTCTTATCTTTTTGTCAGAGTGTCAGAGCTGTCATTTTTGTCAGTTTTGACAGAACATTGTCAGCTTTATCAGGCAAACTGATCAACTTTGCTGTATATCTTTCTTCTGCGGCTCGAATCAGTCTGGTTTGTCGACGGGCCGCATAAGGTGTTGAATCTGTCATACAGCTCTCCTTTATGCAGACTTGTTTGGCCCAAAGTACATATGCGACAAATTATGATCCGTATAAACCCCATATTTTCTAGGCTTCTATAATTGCGTATTACCTAAGGATGAATACAGGTAGATAGACTTGACCCGAGAGTGTCAGTTGGTTGCCTATATTTCGGATTATTGGCTATGATATTTCAGTTGTTGAATTTTAGAAATAAGTTCATGAGATTGGGGTAGCATCCCATGTCCCTTAGATTGGTCGGATCATATATTGTCCTTGAGATAAGATAAAGTCCCTATGATAAGAATTGGTTGCCTCATAGATAAGAGATAAGTATGTCCCTATTAGCTATCCATCTCAGATGAGTTAGCTAAATGTCTGGTTTAGCTTAGAATAGCTGACCATAGAGACTTGATCGGAGACTAAGTTGTATTTTGGAGACCCTTAGGATGTTCCTATTGATGTTGCATGGGTATAGTCGGAATGAGTGAAATATGTCAGAAAGTAAACTTTAGAATGGAATAGAGATTAGAAAATTTGATATTACAACGCTGGATGGAATGACGGATCATATTGGTTTCGGAACTTGGTTGCCTTTACTTGGAATGTCAAAAATTGTTAGAACTGGTTGGATTTGATTGGTTGGTTGAATCATATTAATCTGCATAAATTTATGGTAGTTGCCTTAAGACGGTGGGAAATAACTTCATTGATGGATAATCAGATCGAACTGATAATAAGTGTACAACGGAATTGGATAGTTCATGCAGTCGAGATCGACGGAAGCGAATGCAATTTTGAAATGACCCTCGAAATTAATGCCTGGAAATGATAGTTGCACATGCGAGATGATAATATGTTGGCTTGATCAATACAAAATATTTTGAGTACATCAAAAAATCTTACTAGAGTAGAATGATGGTACAACTTGGAAGATGGATCATAATCGAGAAATTTATGAGTTGCAATAAAGTATATGGGTGCGAATGATAATGGGTACATGAGTTGATCGATGAGAATCGTTGTATTGAAATGAAATATGGAGCCTTATCAATTTTTATGGTATGAATGACAATGAACTTGAAAGAAAACTCTGGATTTGTTGGAGAATTTGATATAACTAAGTCAGGATACTTTGGAAATTTTGATCGGTTGTGGAAGATTACTCGAGTTGGAATTAGTAATATTCATTGTGTTAACAATTGGTTGGGAGATTGAATTAATGAATAGAGACTATAAGAGTTGCTTAAGCGGATTTGCTAGCATTCAGAAATGAAGTTATACCTGTAGCTCGTTCGTTTTCTTTATTACTGAACTTGGTTGTAATACATATATTTCTGGGATGCCTAAAATATGTGTATAATCCAAACTAAATAGTATGCTAAATTCAAATTGAGCCACATGGGAGGATTATCATGTTGCTAAGGAATTGTACGAGTGCTAGAGGAAAGAACAAGGTTGTTAAAACTATTTTGAATCAAATTGGGACGCTATGGCGAGATGGTACATCATTTGAAATCAATCAAGATATTACGGAGATGTTAAATAGTGTAAGTTGATCCTGGGAAGTTTCAAAAATCTAAATTAAAGTTATGGGGATGAGTTTTGTTTAAGTTTCAAGGACGAAATGTTTTTTGAGTGGTATATTATGTAGTACCCCGACCCGCACGATGCATTATGATGGCTGATTGGTTCGTTGAAGCCTTGTTGGACTTGGGAATATGCGAAGGATCGCTAGAAAGGCTATGCGATCGTGGTGGGAACCATCTTATAAATGTGAGTAGTATTAAGTCCTTCGAAAATCCTTTAGCTTCATGCTTAAGAAAAAGGACTGTATGCTATATTTACTTATTGAGTTGCTAAATAACATCTTATATAGAATCCAGAAAGATAATGAAAGATAATTAATCACAATACCAAAATCTGTTGCGAATCAATTCATGAATTATATGCTTGTGTGCTATTACAATGAAATACATGACAGCTGAAGCAAGTCTCCCAAATACTTGGGCGGTGAGCATATCGAGCCTCAGCTCGATGAATAGATGGTAACACAGATAAGAAGACCCAAGAACTGGGCAGTGATTATGCTTGAATTGTGACCGATAGAACGTATGGTATCAAAGATGTGAGAAAGAGATTGAGTAATCACATTTTATTAACTGATACTATTATATAATGTGTATTACACTGAGACCCTGGATTAGGCAGTTGGAAATGCGAGCGTTGGCTTAAGGCATATGTAGTAATACGAATAAGAATGTTGGCTTATTTACTAGTTTTTCTTATCATGCATTATATGTTTTCTTCATAGATAAGTTGCATATACTTGCATGGTCATGGACAATTTGTCGATAAGGTAGTTCCTCGAATGGTATTCCAAGCCCTCAAAAACCGATTCGTCCTAGGGGGAATATAGTGCTAAAGTAGTAGCACGGTGATTCAGAAACCTTCCAGACTGGGCTAGCTACCCGCCGCTGAAGGGGAGCCGTCTAACCATAAATCCAAGATGACGTGTTGTCAGTGACCCACATATAGACAGGTCGCATGCTAATGATGTCTTATGCAGGTAGAGTAAGTTATAAATCATATACATGGAAGGATGTCGGCTATTGGTAAGAATCACCTAAACAGTGATGAATATGATAATTATGATATTGTTCCTAACAATGTTTTATGCAGGCATAGTAAGTATTAGAAATGTACATGGATGGCTATACGACCATGGTTAAGAATCACCAAAGGGTGATAACATATATATATTTTACTTTATGCTGCTATGAGAACTGCTTGCTTTACTTCTTGTTGGATATAAACATGATATTGACCCAAAGGCAACGAGAAAGAACACATTAATAATATTTCTACCATATGATTACTTAGTGTTGTCTTCTTAGGTGAGTTGGGCCAGCACTGCTTACCAGTACATAGATGAATGTATCGACCCACGTTTGTGGGCATCATTATAGGTGCTCATGCATGGGGGAAACTGTTTGATCAATGCTTGGCATGGATGTATCGGATGGGTGTGCAGAAGCTCTTCTCCCAAGATGATGTCTTCTACAATATAGGACATAATATATAGAACAGTGTAATTCAGTTGTACCAATGAGATTGTAAGCCAAGTTGGTAAGTTCATTATAAGCCAAGTTGGCATGTTCGGTTGTAAGCCTAAATGACAACTAATTCAGTTGGCTATTCAAAAGTCTTGTAATCTGTTGTAAACTCTGTATTCAGCTGCAAGTCTTGTAATCTATTGAAATTATCAACGAAAAGAAATATTTCTTCATATCTTGTTGTGACTATAATTTATCTACTTGGTTTGCTGCGATGTCGCTGTTTTCTAAGAAATACCGAGAACTGTAGTTGTTTTATAACTACCACTTTTCTAAAATAAGGAAAATTTTGAACTTTTGTAAAATTGATCATGTTAGTTATAGAATAATAGATTTAAATCATTATAATGAGTAATTGGTGAATTTTAGATTATTTTTATAATCTTTAAGTGATGTATTGTGATTGTGTGTTATGCTAGTGAAACCTTAGAACTACTTAGCCAAGAGACTAACCATGGCCATGGATATCTATCTAATGTGATTAGATTAGCTAATTACCACTTTTTAGCCTAAGTGTATTTTGGTTATTTATGACATTTGAATTAATTTGAATTTTGATTAATTAATAATGTGCTAATTAACATGTTAGGCCTTAACCTAGGATTGCCCTAATCTAGATGTTAACCATGAGCCTAGATATTTCATTAGTAGCTTCCAACTAGATGACAAGGTTAGTAATATCTAGATATTACGGCTAAGGAGATATTTTGCTTGAAACCCTAATCTTTACTTGGGCCTTTACTAGAAAGGCTTAAATTATGCATGTAGAAGGTCTTTAACCCAATTGTACAAACCCTAACTCGAGGGATACCCTTGTGGCCGGCCATAGAGGCTACCCCTTGCCTATATAACATCTCATTAGCCTCCCTCTTGCCTCTTTTATCACAAACCCTAACCATAATACTGTTCTTCCCCAAATTCACTCCCTTTATCCAAATCAACTCCAAATTGAGCCTAATCAATTGCAATACACTCCCCTAGTATAGAGGAAGCCTCTAGGAGCTAGCTAGCAAGGATTTAGAGAAAGTTGACTATTGGAAGTGGAGTGATTTTGGTCTCAAGTGCATTTACATTGAGATTCCAACTCTTAATAGGTAATGGCCTCTAAACCTATTAATGTTATGATTTCTTTCCATAAATGCATTCATTTAGGGAACCCTAGTCCTAGGCCAAGTTTGGATTCAAATCGAATCCATTTGGTATGCGTATCAGAGGCATATCGGAGTGTAGTGTAAAGTGTTTGGTGAAATGCCACATAGGAATTAATGTTAACAAATTTCCAAACTAATTACATGATTTTGTAGCTAATTATTTGTGGATTAATAATATCTGTGACTGAGTTGGATTTGGACACATTTTCGTGTCAAAATCGGACACGGGGAGGCCTGCACACACTGTATGCAGTGTCTTGCTACAGAACGCTGTATCTCCGTGGACATACCACGTGGACACTTGGTATTTGACTTGGAGGTGGGGGCAGTGTCTGACAGGGTGTACCCAAAATTTGGGTCGATTTGGTTTAGTATTCACATATTTTATTACATATATTCAGTAGGTTTTCGGATATTCACAAGTATAGCTGATACTGTGTGCTTTGGAATGTTGGGTTTGATTTGAATTGAACAGAGTTGAGTTATAGGTTGTTCATTTGGGATTACCTATTACCTGGGTTTGTGAGTTCAGGTTTGGGTTCAACTTCCTGGTATCTGAGGTTGAGAGTAATCTCAGTTTTTCTGAGATTGTAGGTTAAGTCTGTGAGGTTGGTTTCATATATATTTGTGTGTGTATATACATAGGATATATATTAGTATATAATGTCTAGGAGTTGAGTATCATGTGCAAGTCTGTGAGGTTGAATAGTGTGGGTTTTGTTTGATAGATGGTGAGTTTGACTGTTACATATATAAATGTATATATAGTGTGATATATAGATATGAGTTGTGTGGGATATACTTGAGGGTATATATGTATGTACTATATTCATGTGAGATATATATATATATATATATATATATATATATATATATATATATATATATATATATATATATTTTAATATATATTTTATATATATATATATATATATATATTATATATATATATATATATATATATATATATATATATATATATATATATATATATATTGTATATGAACAGGATATATACTAGGTCTATATATGTGTGCGTTAGGTTATATACTTGTGGGTATATATATATATATATATATATATATATATATATATATATATATATATATATATATACCCACAAGTATATAACCTAACGCACACATATATAGACCTAGTATATATCCTGTTCATATACAATATATATATATATATATATATATATATATATATATATATATATATATATATATATATATATATATATATAAAAATAAAATATATATATATATAATATATATATATATATATATATATATATATATATATATATTTTTATATATATATTTATATATATATATATATATATATAAATATATATATAAAAAAAATATATATATATATATATATATATATATATAGTGCATATACTGCATATATATATATATATATATATATATATATATATATATATATATATATATATATATATATATATATATATATATATATATATATATATATATATATTGGTATATATATATATATATTGTATCTTGGTATCTTAGCTTGCTTGAGGTAGGGTTAAGTTAAACCTTAGAATTGACTTACTAGACCTAATTGGCCTTGTAGACTAGAATTTAACTAAACCCTATACAGTTTGACCTAGCTTGACTAGATTGTTGACCAGAGTTGACCAATAGTTGACTTTGACCTAGAATGGCCTAGAATCATGTAGAATGCATTATGAACTTCTTTTACTACATTTTGAACACATTATAACCTGTGTCGCTCTAATAGGACTCAGTTACTCCGGTTCGAGCATCTGCTCTCATCAGTCATTCAGGGTATCATGCAAGTATATTATCTGATCATTTCATACTTGCTAGGACTTATATTCTTCCTCTAGACTATATTACTTGATGCTGACTCATTGTTATCACGGATTGATACTATATGGATCTTTTCATGAGATGTTATCTCCCTTAGCGGGTGCATCGGGTACTTCATGTCATGTGTTTCATGTACATCATGTGCTTCCATGCATTCGTGTTATTCATGTACTCTCATGTACAATCATGTACGCTCATGTGCTCTCATGTATGCTATATTCTCACATGTGCTCGTGTATAACCAACAAATTATGTATGTAACGTAACTTAACTGGATCCTTGTGTATTGATTGGAGGTAGGGGTAAGTATAAATGGTTATGTGATCTTTTCCCATCATGTGCAACTCTGTTACTTATTCATGAACAACTCAGTTAACTTAGGCATGTGCAACCCAAGCCGACTGCATAACTGTCACGACCCGCACCCGCTTTTTGGATACGAGACGTGTCTAAGCCAGCCTACGCCGCAGAGTCGGCGGTAGAACGCTGTCACGGCCAAGATGCTCAAAATCATAAAATATACAATTATTTCTCATTCACATTATTAAATCAATTTTACAAATTACAAGGTTTCACCACTTCACATTTGCTAGAAAATACAATGTCTCACAAAATAGAAAAGACAGCTAGTTCAACTATCTAGGTTGACCTCAGCATACCCATGCCTTTCCAGTGCTAAGAGTGATCGCAGATAAACCTGAAAAATGTTGGTTTCCAGTCAAGAACGGAACGAGTACATTCTCACAATAGAATCAATAAATGACGAAATCCATAAATCTGTAGTAATACTAAGATACATGATAAGGGATAAACGAGAAATCATGGTAGGAATCATACGAGTAAAAGCAGGAAAATATGGTACACAAGACAAACAATGACAAAAAACTGTAATGTAGCAAGACTATATCTAACAAGTGATTTGAAATACACTTTCGACAATGGCAAAGGGGTAAATCCGTCACCCCGTACGTGAATTGTGCGACTGCTATCAGGAAAGAATAGGCATTTTAAGGATATTTTTGGGTATGTTTAAATGTCTACTAATGTACCTCCCCACCCGGCTAGTTCCCATGGATTCAAACAGGCCACGAACATGAAAATATATTGGTCACGAATAACATGCAAGAATCCATAACTACTATCTCGTGAGACAAGCGTGTCAAGAATCAACATGATATCAATATAAAACAATATTAAATACAAAAATTATAGAGATAATCAAATACAAAAACTATAAGAGATGTACTCGCCTGAGGTCCTGTGCTGGTGAAACAGATAATACTATACCACTCAGTGAGCCACAACAGTTAACACTTGCAGATGTCTCCGGATGCTGAAATAAATAATTCCAACATTTTCAGAATAGTCAAATTAGCTAGAATTACCTGTCCTTAAGTCCAATTCTGGACACAGGGCTAAAACGGTAATTTCGGGTCAAAACGGTGTCCGCCGTTAGACCCACTTTATACCGAAAAGCGTGCCAAAGTCTATGGTCTCTAAAGTCATCAATCTATATGTTTACAGGTCCAGTTTTCTGATACGAACCCAACCGTATGTCAAAAGTTGGATTCCGACGGGCCGTGCACAAAATTGCCCGTTGAATCGGATAGTGGGGCCCGCAAAACGGCGATCCGGTCAACTATCTCAGAATCGGACCAAACTTGGCATACAGGACCAGAAAAACGATATGGTCCTGTTGGCGGAAGTTTCATTTCGATCTGACTAGCGTGCACAAAGTAATTGGAGTTTGTGCAAAGTGGTCGATACGGTGAAGTTTGAAGGATACGGATCAAATTCGTTGCACACACGTCACCAATTTGAATTCCTTCAAAGTCCACACATCCATGAAGCCGATACGCACCTTTCGATGCTTTCGGTTCGCGACCACGTCCCCCAGATTGGCGGGACGCACGTCCTATCGAGGGAATTTTCAATATTTTTAATATTTTAAAACAATTTTTTCTAAATTTTCAAAGAGGTTTATCTTGATGAATAATGGATGAAATCAAAATCCGTAAACAGCATTTTGATGTCCTATAGGTTATCTTCAAATAAGTTTAATTAGATTCTTAAGTTGCTCAATGGTTCGACCGAAATCGGCCTTCCAATATAGGGTGCTGGACTACGTAACTGTCCTGTTTTCGAACAGTTATTCGCCGATTTTTACGTCGATTTCTCGGGCAATCTAGGGTACTATAATTTAATCTATTCGAAAAGACTTAAAGTCGTATAGGTTGTGTACACACCTGATCAAGTGGTTCACGGAATGATCCATTGTACGCGACAAAAAGTCGTCGCGAAGTCGACTCCTGCGGCTGCAACTGCTGCCGTCTCCGGCGCTGTTTTAGCGCGGCCTACACCCGCGCGGCCGTCTACCGCCGGCCGGCGGTGGCTACGGCGCCGCACAGCCGCCTAGGCGGCACGCCGAGGCCTGGGGTCGGGGCTGGAAGTTAGGGTTTGATGATCACTCCCCTCTCTCTCGATCTCTATATATACATATGTTTTTCGCTCGGGTTCGAGCCAGGGGGGACGGGTGTTATGCGCTGGGCTGGGATTTCCTTGTGATATTGTGGGCTTTCCTCTTCTATATATGTAATAGGGAATTACACATAGGGAATGCCCAAGCTCGGGTCGGGTCACCGCGTTGGGCTGGGGCTTACCTAACTTGTGTAATAGGGAATGCCGAGCTCGAGCTGGGCTGGGGCTTCCCACTTCCATTCTTTTCTATATATCTATATATATATATATATATATATATATATATTATATATATATTATATATATATATATATATATATATATATATATATGGCTCTCTCTCTCTCTCTCTCTCTCTCTCCCTAACTATATGTATACATACTTAGATACTCTAATTAATACCAAAATATGAAAATACTCTTATTAACTATTATCATAATGAAAAAGTAAAATATTATTATAACTAGTAATATTATATTTGAGATATATATATTGTACTTTAAATGTAATAACCGTTATAATAATAATAATAATAATAATAAATAATGATGATAAGAAAATAGAGTAATGCGATAATAATAGGGGTTCATACAAATGTGTATAGTAAAATCCTAATGCATCAAGTTAATGTGAAATATATATATATATATATATATATATATATATATATATTTATATATATATATATATATATATATATATATATATATATATATGGCTCTCTCTCTCTCTCTCTCCCTAACTATATGTATACATACTTAGATACTCTAATTAATACCAAAAATATAAAAATACTCTTATTAACTATTATCATAATGAAAAAGTAAAATATTATTATAACTAGTAATATTATACATGAGATATATATATTGTACTTTAAAAGTAATAACCGTTATAATAATAATAATAATAATAATAATAATAATAAATAATGATGATAAGAAAATAGAGTAATGCGATAATAATAGGGGTTCATACAAATGTGTATAGTAAAATCCTAATGCATCAAGTTAATGTGAAGGAATCCGTTATCATATAATTTAATAGTGGCTTAATAGCAAGCCCATATACACTATATATAATTAATTAATTAGAAAAATACTATTAGGCCATTAAGTAAACTATGAAATATATATATGTGAAATATCTACATGGACGTTGTTGGTCGCACTACATCATTACAGGGTTTTGAGCTTGGTTTGGGTCCAGTCCGAGCTAAATCGGCACAACCGGATCTCCTATAAGTCATAATATTAATAAAAAAATAATAATTATTAATTAGGGTCAAATCGCAACTTGGCCTATTTTTTCTAGTTGAGACACACTTATGGCTCGACCTCTCCTGCCATGGCTAACCCATTAGCCAAGGCACACAACAATGTTTTCCATGCCACGATTTCTAGTCATCTTGTACTCCAATCCTAACCATGACTTATGGCCTTCAATAGTAATCAATTAATTAAATATTTATAAAACTAAAAATCGTAATTCAATTAAAATAAAATAAAAATATATTAGAATTTTGGAAAAGGGAATTATAAATCTACCCACCTTAGAAATAAGTTCGTCGTCGAATTCAATGACTACTAGGATAGGCAGACTTGGTGGATTGGTGAACTGTAGTAAAAATTTATGATAAAATAAATTTATCAAAATAAATAAAATAGGAAGAAAGTGTTTGAAACTCTAAAAGCCCTAAAATGCTCTCAACTTTAACTTTTGAAACAAGTTTGATAAGGAAAATAATCATGAACAAAGTATCGAAGAAATCTGCCTTCAATCCTGACAAATAAATATGTGAATAAATAAATGAATATATAAAAAAAAATTCTGAAACTCCGGAAAAAGGAATCTAGGGATTTGACCCAATCATGCCCCAAATCATTCATAAAATATGATCTAAAATAATACCTATTACTTTAAATAATCCTAGTAATAAAATCAATTACCGAAATATTGTTAAGAATAATTCAGATACTTATAGTTGTATATTTTCCACAAATGCAATATCTTCTAAAATAATATAGTAGTAATTTGAATTTAATATAACTCTTATTAAAATAGTAATTCCAATAATCCTAGAATAAAATCTCTTCTAAAGTTTTGCAAATCTCTCCTCACTTTTTGGGCCAAAATATCAAAATAGAAATATAATAAAAATTATTTCCCGATTTGGAAAAATAATTAAACTAAAATAAACTAAATGAAGAATGTAAGAAAACGGAAAGTGGGCTGACGACCTACTCACCTTAGAATGATTTGTCCTCGAATTTAAGGACTAGGATGATCAAATCTTTCTAAGATTTAAATAAATATTAGATTTAACAAATCAAAATCAATCCATAATAATTTTAAAAATAATTCAAGATTTTATTAAAATATAAAAAATGCATTTGATCGAATCTAAATATAATACAATAATAATTTAAATGGATAATATATTTATCAAATGGCTCGAAAAATATTGTGTATCTAAACAGTACATATCTTTGTTAGTCCAAGACTAAATCAAACTAATTATCATATAACAAAATAAATTTAATTGATAATTAATATTAGCAAATAATTTAAACGATATTTTATAAATTCTAAATCCAAAATAGTTTGACAAAAATTCTGTTGTCATCAAAATATATTCGATAGTGGTTACAAATAAAATTTATTTTCCAACTAAAATTTATTAAAATAAAACAAAATAAAAATTTTGAAAGCAAGGATGTGGGTTTACAATTCTACCCACCTTACAATATTTCGTCTTCAACATTTCAAAGAGCACGATTAGACACGACTATGAAGAATAAGCAAGAAGCCAAATTTTTAATTGATATGAATGAAACGACGAATGGTATAATCAAGGAAGTGTTATGATTCATGATCTAATTAGTCACCTGTAAAAACGATAAAGATAATAGACAAAAGGAGAATGTGCTTTGGTAAGACCAGTATTCGGTCAAATGGTCTAGTTGACAAGTGAATGTTTTTAAGAACGATCAAGAGTGAAATGGTTGGACACGACTAATCTATGGTCAGCATGGTTGAGTCATTACCAGCTTTTTAAGGAATGACCAAGGTTCTCGATGAAATCTAAACATGCTTTTAGTTGCATTTAAGAGGCAGTCACGATCAAGGCTAATCGTGCAAGTCATCCAAGCAGTGAAAATAGGAAGTTGGCACGACCATGATCATGATCAAAATAGTCATGACCGTAGTTGGAATGAAAGTATAACCTTAGCTATGATTTAATTGAAATTATAGACACGGTTATGATTTAGTCTTGATAAAAATTATTTAAGATCGATCAAAATTGAAATCATCTTGGTACGAACAACTAGTTAAACAAAATTATTTAGGCACGATCAGGGAATTGAATTCTAGGATGAAAGGCGAATTAGCACGATCGAAATAGAATCGAATAGTTTGGTCATGATCAAAAGGTATTTAAGGATGATCCAAATCGAAATCGTTCTAACACGATCGATTGTGTAGGCATGATCATAGAAACAAACCTAGGAAAGGATACGAATTTGACTCGATCGAAATATAATAAAAGGGGTCGAGTCATGATCGAAATTGTTCAAGGATGATCAAATCCAAAAATACTTAAAATATTTATTCCCAATTATTTATGCACGAGTTTAGAATCAAAATCTAGATAGGTTTAGGAATCCAGTCGAAATTACATTAAAAGATGACAATCTGAAAAAAAAATAGAAGGATAAGAAAGGAAAGGAGAACTACCGGTTTATCGAGAAGACTGTGACTAGGAATGTGCACAAATCGATTTAAAAACTTAGTAGTTATATGCCAATAAGACGTAGTCCCTATGGCATTCGAAACTCTAAACATAATCGAAGTCATTTTATAAAGAATTTATGCCTCGCCAGTGTACAATTAGCTGCATTAAACCTTTGGTTCCACAACTCAAGCTATGTTGCGGTGATGAATACCCTATCAACTCTATCTAATCTTGACATAACAACTTAAGGATGAAATAAGACGATCAAGACATAATTTTAATAATTTTTGATCACCCACGCTTACTTGAAATTATTTCAACTTAGGAGTCATGCCACGCCAGTGCGCTGCTGGCTGCAGTGAACCAGCAGTCTCGATAATTCAAATAAGTGACGACAGTGCGTTGCTGCCTTGTCATCGCAAGTCATCAAAATTATTCCAACTATATCCCTAAGAATATCAAAGGAGTTTAAAATATCATACAAGTTGATAAAGATAGAAAAAGTGCAAGTATCTGTTCTTCAAGTATAAGATCAGCTTCTTAAAAAGAAAACAATTAATTAGGAAGGGTAATGATTGAAGCCAAAATAAGTAAAATCTTATAATCCTTATTTCACGGATATTCAAGATTCAACGATTGAGAGGAAACTTTTGAATCCAAAAATTTAACTCGAGATTAATAGACAATTGAGTAAGAAATTATTTAAAAAAAATAATTCCTTTGGTCCAAGGAAAAGAATGTAAGTGAAACGAACTTATGATATGGTGATGTTTAGAAAAGACATAAGATAAAGTTGTACAATTGATCATGATTAGGGAGAAAATGACCAAAGGCAAAAGAAATATAAACTTAAATTTATATTTCTGTAATATTCAAGATCGAAGAAAAAAAATATGTAAAAAGCACGATGTCTATCTATTATGAATATATTTATACACAAGTATATATGTATAGCCTAAGTAAATCCCAAAAATACCACAATATTATTTTAAGAGTAGGTTATCATATTTCCGAGTATAATATAAATTTAAATAGCAATAATACATGTATCATATTCAATATATAATTTATAGAAATTATTTCCAATACTAGAAATGGACTACCAAAATATATATACACATCTATATGTCTACTTGGACGATGTTGGTCGCACTACATGACTACCATGGCTTGGGTTGGGTTCGGGCTAGTTTGGAACAATCAGAATTTCTAAAAGCCAATAATCCGAGTAATAAATAAATAAATATATACACATACTATGGGTCAACTCACAACTTGGCCAGGTTTTCCTAGTTTGAACCCACTTATTGTTCGATCTTCCCAACCACAGCTAATACACTAGTCAAAGCACGCTACCGCACTATCCATGCCATTATTTCTAGTCATTTGGCATTCCAAAATTTAACCATGACTGAGATATTCCATAATAATAATTAATTAAATTAAATAATTCTAAAATTCTAAAAATCATATTTAATTCAAATAAGTAAATAAAAGGATATTCTCAAAATTTCAGAAAGAGGGTTACGAATCTACCCTCCTTAGAAATACCGTCGAGTCAAAATATGATAGTGCATCCTTCTATGAAAGTCGTCTAGTGAGACCTATGTAGCAACCTTAATTACCCAAATGTTGAATTAAATTAGGGACTCCTAGTCCTAACCATTCTCTTAAAATTGATTTACTCCTAGTTGCGAATGAGCATTTCCTAGTCGTAGGCTCGTAGTAGGACGACTAATATGGTACTACCACGAGTTAGCACAATTTGTGAAAACTGACCTGCATGGGCCACCACAAAAACTTGTCACGACCCGTACCGGCTTTTCGGATACGAGACGTGTCCAAGCCAGCCTACGCCGCAGAGTCGACGGTAGAACGCTGTCACGGCCAAGATGCTCAAAATCACAAAATATACATTTATTGCTCATTCACATTATTAAATCAATTTTATAAATTATAAGGTTTCAAAACTTCACATTTGCTAGAAAATACAATATCTCACAAAATAGAAAAGACAGCTAGTTCAACTATCTAGGTTGACCTCAGCATACCTATGCCTTCCCAGTGCTAAGAGTGATCACGGATAAACCTAAAACATGTTGGTTTCCAGTCAGAAATGGAACGAGTACATTCTCACAACAGAATCAATAAATGACGAAATCCATAAAGTTGTAATAATACTGAGATACATGATAAGAGATAAACGAGAAATCATGGTAGGAATCATGCGAGTAAAAGCAGAAAGACATGGTACACAAGACAAGCAATGACAAGAAACTGTAATATAGCAAGATAATATCTAACAAGTGATTTGAAATACACTTTCGTCATGTAAACGGCTAAGGGGTAAATCCGGCACCCCGCACGTGAATTGTGAGACTGCTATCAGGCAAGAATAGACATTTTAGAAATATTTCTGGGTATGTTTACATGTCTACTAATATACCTCCCCGCCTGGCTAGTACCCATGGATTCAAACAGGTTACGAACACGAAAATATATTGGTCACGAACAACATGCAAGAATCCATAACTACTATCTCGTGTGACAAGCGTGTCAAGAATCAACATGATATCAATGTAAAATAATATTAAATACAAGAAGTATAGAGATAATCAAATATGAAAACTATCAGAGATGTACTCGCCTGAGGTCCTGTGCTGGTGAAGCCGATAATACTATACCACTCAGTGAGCCACAATAGTCAACACATACAGAAGTCTCTGGATGCTGAAATAAATATTTCCAACATTTTTAAAATTGTCAAATTAGCTAGAATTGCCTGTTCTTAAGTGCAATTCTGGACACATGGGCAAAACGGTAATTTTGGGTCAAAACGGTGTCCTCCGTTGGACCCGTTTTGCACCGAAAAGTGTGCCAAAATCTATGGTCTCTAAAGTCGTCAATCGATATGTCTACAGGTCCAGTTTTACGATACGAATCTAACCGTATGTCCAAAGTTGGATTCCGACGGGCCGTGCACAAAATCGACCGTTGAGTCGGATCTTGGGGCCCGCAAAACGGCGATCCGGACAACTGTCTCAGAATCGGACGAAACTTGGCATACAGGACCAAAAAAATGATACGGTCCTATTGGCACAAGTTTCGATTCGATCTGACTAGCGTGCACAAAGTAATTGGAGTTTGTGCAAAGTGGTCGATACGGTAAATTTCGACGGATACGTATCAAATTCGTCGCGCACATGCCACCAATTTGAATTCTGTCAAATCCCATACGTCCACGAAGCCAATACGCACCTTTCGATGCTTTCGGTTTGCGACCACGTCACCCGGATTGGCGGGACGCACGTCGTATCAAGAGAATTTTCTATATTTTTAATATTTTAAAACAATTTTTTCTAAATTTTCAAAGAGGTTTATCTTGATGTATAATGGATGAAATCAAAATTCGTAAGTAGCATTTTGATGTCCTATAGGTTGTCTTCAAATATGTTTAATTAGATTCTTAAGTTGCTCAATGGTTCGACCGAAATCGGCCTTCCAATATAGGGTGCTGGACTACGTAACTGTCCTATTTTCGAACAGTTATTCGCCGGTTTTTGCGTTAATTTCTCGGGCAATCTAGGGTACCAAAATTTAATCTATTCAAAAGACTTAAAGTCGTATAGGTTGTGTACACACCTGATTAAGTAGTTCGCGGAATGATCCATTGTACGCGATAAAAAGTCGTCGCGAAGTCGCCTCCCGCGGCTACAACTGCTGTTGTCTCCGGTGCTGTTTTCGTACGGCCTGCTCGCGCGCGGCCGTCTACTGCCGGCCGACGGTGGCTGCGACGCTGCATAGCCGCCTGGGTGACGCATCGAGGCCTGGGGTCGGGGCTGGAAGTTAGGGTTTGATGATCACTCCCCTCTCTCCCGATCTCTATATATACATATGTTTTCCGCTCAGGTTCGAGCCTGGGGGGCGGGTGTTATGCGCTGGGCTGGGATTTCCTTGGGATATTATGGGCTTTCCTCTTCCATATATGTAAAATAGGGAATTACACATAGGGAATGCCCAAGCTCGGGTCGGGTTACCGCGTTGGGCTTGGGCTGGGGCTTACCAGACTTGTGTAATAGGGAATGCCCAAGCTCGGGCTCGAGCTGGGCTTGGGCTCCCCTCTTCCATTCTTTTCTATATAAATTCTATATATATATAAATATATATATATATATATGGCTCTCTCTCTCTCTCTAACTATATGTATACATACTTAGATACTCTAGTTAATACAAAAAATCTGAAAATACTCTTATTAACTATTATCATAATGTAAAAGTAAAATATTATTATAACTAGTAATATTACATATGAGATATATATATTGTACTTTAAAAGTAATAATCGTTATAATAATAATAATAAAAAATAATGATGATAACAAAATAGAGTAATACGATAATAATAGGGGTTCATACAAATGTGTATAGTAAAATCCTAATGCATCAAGTTAATGTAAAGGAATTCGTTATCATATAATTTAATAGTGGCTTAATAGCAAGCCCATATACAATATATATAATCAATTAATTAGAAAAATACTATTAGGCCATTAAGTAAACCATGAAATATATATATGTGAAAACATATCTACATGGACGTTGTTGGTCGTACTACATCATTACAGGGGCTTGATCTTGGTTTGGGTCCAGTCCGAGCTAAATCGGCACAACCGGGTCTCCTATAAGTCATAATATTAATAAATAAATAATTATTATTAATCAGGGTCAAATCGCAACTTGGCCTGGTTTTCCTAGTTGGGACACACTTTTGGCTCGGCCTCCCCTGCCATGGCTAACCCATTAGCCAAGGTACACGACAACGTTTTCTATGCCACGATTTCTAGTCATCTTGTACTCCAATCCTAACCATGACCTATGGCCTTCAATAGTAATCAATTAATTAAATATTTATAAAACTAAAAATCGTAATTCAATTAAAATAAAATAAAAATATATTAGAATTTCAGGAAGGGGGATCACAATAACCATCTTGTGGTCTAAATCACTTATATTACTCACAGTTCTTATTTTCTTATAAAACTCTTGCGTTCTCAGATTCATCTATTTTACTATCATGTACATCTCTTACGGCACTTTATGTATATTATTTTATTGCCTGTTTTACATTTCCTGCCAAGATATGAACTGCATGAGAGTTATGTATTCGCTCCTATCCTGACTGAACCTGTTGAAAATATTACAGAGGATGAGGAGTAGTTCTGCCCTACTTATTACGGAGCCAGTATAGATGACACTTGCGACCTGGACCCTCAGGAGGATCCAGCTTGCATTGAGGATGCAACCCTATTGCCTAGGATAGACTGCTAGGCTTATCTTATCTTACTTTCTGTTGTTATTTCATGAGATGTATTATTTAGATGTTGGGATTTTGGTGTTGTTAAACACTTAGACTTATTTCTTCTGGTTGCATCTCATTCTGTGGATCTTATATCTATCTTATCGTGCCATTTATCTACCTCTAGTTTATGTGATTGAGTTGTATCTTCTGAGATTGTCCTCCGTTTGGAGAGTATATTATATTGTGTTTAGTTGCTATTGTGACCTAGAACTGCGTTCTACCGTCATCACTACGGCGTAGGTTAGATGTACCCACGTTCTCGTGCCCCTAAATCAGGTGCAGACCGTGACAGGTTTTGCCTTGTACAAGTACAATCTAGACTTGTACATCGTCACACCTAGTGGCTAATTTTTGATCCTCCGGGATCGGGGCATGACAGATATGAACCTCTAATAACTGCCAAGTCTACTAATCATACAAATTCTATTAGCATTTATATCCTAACCGTCACACGTCTCAGACGTATTGGTGGCCAGTCGACTATACGAGTCTGTGTCCTACATGTGACTCATAACTCGTGATAACTCAAGGATCAAGGCCATATGAGATATATCAATACCTCACTTCAATGAGGTGGTCATCTAGTACTAAGTTATCATGCAAAAAATAAATATAAGAAAAAAATGACTAATGCAGGCGCTCGCACCCAAGTACGACTTGGACGCACAGTATGATAGAAACATATAAATAGTAAGTAATAGAAGAAAATAATAGGATAAAATAATAATAAATGAATAGAAAATAGTGGCAAGGTATCTTGCCGAGAGGTAGTGTGCAGAAAATAACAACGTCCAGTAACTTAGATCGTCAGAATCAAAGAGCAATGAAAATCAACTCCTGTAAATGTCCTCAGATGCTGAAATAAACATCACGAACATTTTCGATATAAAAAAAAGTCTAAGATCGCCTATTCATAAGTCCAATTATGGATACAGGACCAAAATTATGATTTCGGACAAAATCGGTATTTGCCGTTTTACCCATTTTGTACCAAAAAGCGTGCCAATACCTACGGTTGTTTCACTTAACAAAATACCTAAAATTGGCTTTAGAAAAAAAACAAGAAAAATACAAAAGTACAAGTTGTTTCTGGGAAGTATTGCTATGGAAGTCTGATCTGAGAGCAATCACTTTGTATCTTGGACCACACGTTGATGATGAAGAGAACTGCTTGAGGAAGATGAACAATTGGAAGAACTAAGTCACCAGAAAGGTATCGACACAGCGACACTGATGGCACAGTCGAATGCTTTCCTGCTTTGCTTCACCCTGTTCTTGAGAAAAGTTGAAGAAATGCTTCTGGGAAATATCACTCTGAAAGTATGAGTTTTCTCAGAATCTCCTTCTCTGTATCTCTTTTTTGATGTTTTCTTCTGTTAAAAATAAGTCTATTTATAGACTAGACCCTCTGTGCGTAAAAAGCAACAAAATTGGGTCTCTACGTAAGTAACTGTCATCCACGATTGACAGTTACCTGTACAGAATATACACTCCGAATGGAGGTGACATAGCAATATAAAGGTACCTGTACAGTATATACACTCCGAATGGAGGTGACATAGCAATATACAGTCTCAATCACATCTAAGGCAGAATGATAAGATAAAAGATAGATAGATAAATACTGGAATGAAAGAATATACATCACAACCAAAGAGTCTAAGTGTCTAAAATAACATCACAGCAAACATCCATAATACAAGTCTCACTACTGAATATGAAATAATATGTACAATCCAGATCTCAAAGACAGAAATAGTAAAACCTAGACTAGGGAGCCTCAGTCTCTAAGCTAGTAGATCAGGCTTGAAATCTGGGTCACACATGTCATCTACAGCTGTCCCATAGTAGGTGTCTACGCAGGCCTCATCCTCATCCTCTGTAATATTTTCAACAGGTCCAGTCAGGACATGAGCGAGCACAAAACATCTCACGCAGTTCATATCATGTTAAGAAATATAAAGCATGCAATAGAGTAAGGTACATGAAACGCTGAAAGAAGAATGTATATGAAAGACAGTAGAGATTTGATAATAGGAAATATCTATATAAGATGAGTAAGAACTGTAAGCCTATTGTGATTTAGAGTACAATATGGTTATGTAAATGGTCTAGGATAATGCAATGGTAACTCCATTGTACGTAGGTGTACAATAGACATATACAATAGTTATACAATATTGTACAATAGGATTTGAGTACATAACCAATTCTACTCCCCCTCCCCAATCAATACACAAGGATCCACTCCAGTTACGTTATCTTGCACAATAGTGTACAATATTATACAATGGATGTACAATATTATACAATAGATGTACAATGTTATACAATAGTTGTACAATGTTATACAATAGTGTACAATGGTCTATCCCTGGGACTCATATGATATTGAGAGTACAATATGCACAAGAAGTATACAAGGATATGGGTATTCAATAAATACAATATGTAAGTGAAACGCACATCACAATATGTATCTAGTGAATACAAAGGAATAACATCTCAAAAGAAGATCCATATAGTACCAATCCGTGATAACAATCATGTCAGTATCAAGTACAGTAATCTAGAGCAAGAATGTAAATCCAGACAAGTATGAAACGATCAGAGAATGTATTCGCCTGATAGCCTGAGTGTCTGAAGAGAATATACTGTCCGAGGAGTGGTGTCTGTCTCCTATAGAACAGTACAAGTCACTATGAGTCTAAAAATGATAATAAGATGCATTATAATGCATTCTAAATGAATCTAGGTCAATCTAGGTCAAATCTAAGTCATACCAAGCTAAACTAGGTCATACTAGGTTCTACCTATAGGTTTACATATAGGCCCTCCTATAGGCTACTTGCTATACTCACATATCACTCACACTCACAAATACCTATATACTCTCACACTACAAGCTCACACATAAATCTCACAAACACACACCTATAGCTCCTATACACACACACATATATATATATATACATAGGCTCACACACAAATGGTTTACAACCACACACACACATAAACTCACATACATACACAAACTGATTTGTGGAGGCTAGAATGGACATGTATTATAGGGACTGAATTGAGTGGTGTAAAGGACTGTAATGTAGGGTAATACATGGAGGTTTAGATGGACTGAAATGGACAGCAAGGGGGCAGCCATGGGGGTTTGTTAGAGGGCTGAAAACAGGGCAATACAAGAGCTGGTATGGGACAGCAATTTAGGACTGCTATGTGGTATTTTATAGGGCTGTTATGTGGTGTCCTATAGGCTAGATTTTAGGACTGGTTTAGGACTGTTTAGATAGGGCAATTAAGGACCTATTAAAGACAGTTTTAGGGTTTGTCTTGGGGCTAATGGGGACTGCTTTGTGCTGAGTTTAAGGACAGGTTTTGGAGATTAATTATGGGCAATAAAAGACTGAATGTTGGGTGGTTTGAAACTGAATTTTTAGGACATGTTAGGGACTGGTTTGAGGTTGTGTTGGGAGCTGTGGTTTAGGGCTATTGGGGGCTGGATAATGGGTGTCTCTTGGCTGTCCAAATGGACTGCAATGTGACTGATTTTGGACAGGTTAAGGACAAGTTAAGGGGGCTGAAATGGACAGGATTCAAGGGTTTAAGGACAGGTCTTAGACTGTTATATGGGACTAATTCAGAGGGTTAAATGACAGTTAACAAGGTCCAAGTGACAGTGTGGATATGTGTTAGGATTATGTGTGACTGTGTGTGTGTTTGTGTAGGTGACAGAAATATGAGAGTGTGGTGAGGGTTAAAACAGTACATATACATAGGAATCAATGTGGAATTTCTCAGGATAGTGTATGAACATAAAACAGTGTAACAACCCAGGTGTGTGTGTTTGCAATAGACTAGAGTGTGAGTGGTACCCTGTGATTCTCAGATTATAGTGCAATGACAGTTTGAAATCCTAGAAATTTCATATGTGAACTCAAGTCACATTTGTTGATTGAAAATCAATTAATAACAATTAATCTCAGTTTTATAGGTTTTGAAACATAAAAGAGAATGCCTCAGGTTCTTATAGTTAACAGTATACCAACCCAAAATCGAGAACCAAATTCCCAACTCAATCCAAGACTCAACATTGCAGAAGTCTAACAAACATTTGTGAGAATCGACATATCAATTTAAACACCACATTTCAGTTTAAAAAAAAACAGGGAATCAGTTCAGAAATTTCCAAACTGGAAACATGTATTAGAGGATCGAAACAAAACCCAGATCGAACTCGAAAACATAATAAAAATCCAATAAATTACAAACAAAAGGTTGGTAAATAAACTATTACATGTGTACATACATGAAACATCTAACTAACCAGTTTTTAAACCTAAATTGAATCCCAGAAATTGAAATCAGCACTTGTATCAGAAAAATGGGGAAAACCTGATTCGAACCCAAATTCTCGAACACCAATCTTAAACCAGCATTTCATTAACCTGATACATATGTTGGTGAACTTGTCTAAACATTTAATCATCAAATAAACAGGTAACAGCAGATCAACACTCAGAAAATTCAATTTTCCCATACGTATCAGTGCGTATCAGTCCCATAGGGGATTCGATCGTTCGAACCCAAAATAATCATCAAAATTACAAATAAAAGGTTGGTAAATAGTTTCGCATATGTACACGTGTCCTGTGAGTCGTTTTGTGTCCAAAAACTATGACACAGACGTGTCCAACATGTTGCAAACACGTGGGGTGCACCCAGTGTTGCACAGTGTCGTGCACGCATGCACTCGAGTGTAGGACACGACACACGACACTTCGTGTCACGTGCACACACCCACGTGGTCGCCTAGGGTAGGGCTACACGTGGGATAGCCTGATACGTGTCCACGACGTATCTACAGAGGACACGGACACGTGTTCGTGCGTGTCTGTGCACGTGTTCAGTCGCTTGCGCGCGACAGTGCACGGCTAGTGCGGGCATGATTGCTCTGCTCGTGGTCAACCATCTGCTCCCAAATTTTGGGAGCAGGAAGTCAGTCAATGCCCCTCAATACACACAAATTTTTAGGTCTCGACGTGTCCTGTGTCTCGTGTTCTAGCCCCCGATAGGCAGGATACGGGCGTGTGGCTCGTGCAGCGTGTCCAAGGTCAGAAATACGACACAAACCGACACGAAACACCAAACACCCTTCACAAAAGTTAATACACACATGAAGATCTACAGATCTATGCAATCACATTTCAAAAACACGAAAATTAATTCCTATGTTGTATTTCTACAAATACCTATTCTATCAATACGATACGTGTCCGATACGGACACGAAATGAATCCACTCTGATACGAAATCAAGTCCTACAGCTAGGGGACACCTAGGGCTTCCTAAATATGCAATTAGATTTAAAAATTACTGAGTTTAGGGTTCAAATACCTATTGGTGAAATTCCCAAGAAATAGCTTCCTTTTAGATCTACCTCCTTGCTAGCAACCTCCACCAAATTGATCCAAAGCTGGAACAAAACTCCATGAACAGCAAGAACGCTAGAATTAGGATCTAATGCAATTTGTTTGGACCAAAAAGGAATTAGAATGGATTTTCTAGGGTTTTAGGAAGTTTAGAACTAACCTTTCTTTTCAACTTGTGATCTTTCCTAAAAGAGGCTAGCCCTAAATGGAAGAGAATATAAATAGAGGTGGGATTCCCCATGTGGCTTGCCATAGTGGGTTAGGGTTTAGTGATGGGCTTGGGCCTCTATGGGCTAAGTTGCTAACTAATGGTTTCAAAACCGTAAGTCATGGCTTATGACTAAAAGCCTCTCTATTCTAACTTAAGTTTTAAAGACTAAAACATGGGTTAACTCTAGTCTAACTAGGGTTACATGACCTAACCAAGTTCAAACACAACTAGGGTTAGCTTCTAGGTTAGTCTACTAAGGCCAATGCTAGTCAAAGTCAACCTAGTCAACTATTATTCAAATAATTCCAAAATAAATTCTAAAAATTCCCATAAATCATAATAAATTCAAATAAATCCTAAAATAACCAAAATACCCTCTAGGCTAAAATGTACTAATCAAACATCCTAATCACATGGCTAGGCTCTAGGTCAACAGTCTCCAAGGTTACACTAGTCAAACACCAAAATCATAAGTCATGATTTAAATAGTTTAAAAATGATTAAAAATTACCAAAAATCATATTATTAATTAAATATCATAATTAAATTAATTAAAATACAAAATTTCAAAATTACCCTCATTTTAGAAAACTGGGTGTTACAAGTCTACCCACCTTAGAAAAATTTCGTCCTCGAAATTAAAATGGTAGCAGTCCTTCTAGGTCAAACACCCCAGAATCAGAGTCTCAAACATACCGTCAGATAATCATATGCGTTTGTCCAAAACATGATACTCAGAATCTCTGTCATGCCAGTGAGCAAGGTTACAATAATCACAGAGTCCTCAACTATGGTACATACCTCTAGAATTATGGTATTTAAATTTTTCGTATTGCCGCGCGCTTGGCAGCGAAAACCTTAAATTCCCACACCCGAGAAATACGTCCATAATCCGACTATATGTCCTCACTATGCCTGCTAGCATGACCCTAGAGGATTCTAAAATCTCATAATCGAGGCGACCTAGCCCATACGATTTATCTCAGAAGAAAATTAAATTATAATGAAACACCAGATCAAACTTATCAACAATGAGGAAACAGATAGGAATAGATGGAACTGAAATTCAAGATAGGTATAATGAGATAAGGTGGAAATGGAATCGAGAAGATCAGAACCTGCAAGCACCCCTCCTACTGCCTGAGCATCCTCGGCTGTCATGGCGAAAGCTCGCCCTGGTGGGCCTCCTCTGGCCTGCTGCTGATGCTGTACGAACATCTGCTGCTGAGTCTGCAATGGTGGTCCCCTCTGCTGCCCTGCCGGAGCCCTAGCTCCTGGTGCTATCTGAGCCAATGGTGTCGGGTTCTTGGGACACTCTCTACACTGATGCTCCGCTGAACCGCAAAGTAGACACATACCCAGCCTCTTCCTACAGTCGTTCCACCCATGGCCTTGCTTCTTGCAGAAGTTGCACACAGTGTTCTGCTGCTGCCTGGGTGCCTGCTTATACAGTACCTGTCTTTGTCCCTGATACTGAACAGGCCTCTGCTGCTGTTGCTGCTGAAAGTGGACCATCGGCTGCTGATACTGCTGCTGAATTTGTATGTGAGGCCTCTTGGCCTGGCCTCCGCTGCTGCTGCCTCCAACAGGGTCTCGTCCCCTCTTGAGCCTCAGCTCAAGATCGTCCTCAGCCAATAAGGCTTCCGTCAAGATCTCCTCGAATGTGGCATCCATGTTGCCCTTAGTCAGGGACTTGACCTCCTTGACCAGACCCTTCCGGAACCTTTGGGCCTTCGCCGTCTCGCTCAAGCCCTCTACGAATCTGCTGAGGCGGTCGAACTCCCCAGCATACTCCTCCACTGATAGGCTCCCCTGAACTAAGCTCTCGAATTACGACTCCAAGGCTCTGAACGCTGAATCTGGAAAGAACTTCTTCTTGAAGAAGCCCTTGAACTCCTCCCAGGTCTGTCCAGCTACCCCCACCCTGGGGTCTGACTGATACCAGGTGCGAGCAAGATCTCGCATCCGGCTAGCTGCTGCCTCAATCTGGAGATCTACCGGTATCCGGGCCAGGCAGAAGATCTCCTCTATATGCTCGATCCACTCATCAGCATATAGTATCCCCTCTGTCCCCAGAAAGTCTCTGGGGCTCATCTTCTGGAACTGCTCTATCCCCGGTATCTTCGGCTGCTGAACCACTGGTCGGGCTGCAACTGTCGTAAGGGCCAACTCCATGCCCCTATCCTGTCCGGCCTGCTGTCGGTCCATGAACTGCTGGAAATATGCGAACATCTGTGCCGCGTCCACGTATCCTGGAGGCGGCGGCTGCTGGAAAGGCACCTCTGGGATGACTGGGTCCTGCCCCCGAACTGGTGGAGGCATACCCCCTGCTGCAGGTGGAGGGGCTCCTCCGAATGCAGCTGAAACGCCTACCCCAGATGGCATGACTGGGCTACGGTACCAGGGGCTGGCTGCTGGATATGAGAGATGGCAGACCTCTCATCGGCGTCCCCCTGGCCCTGGCGATGTGATCTCGTCTCAACCATCCTGGAGACAGATCAAAGAAACAATTGCTAAGAATAAGTCGAATAGCAAGGGAGGACAGTTATATTCAAGGGAAAACAATATCAGCAAGGACTGAGATGTTATGAATTAGATAAGAGTTTTTTCTAATGTGATTGAGTACCTCCAAAAATATCCTAATCCTACTGCAGGCTGTAGTGATACTCTAGTTCGAATACCACTACATAAACTCGACCTGCATGGGCCACTACTAAAAACGTGTCACGACCCGCATCCACTGTGAGGGTACGAGAACGTAACAACGCCCAGCCTATGCCGCAGTATCGGCGGTAGAACGCTGTCCTAGGTCAATCATCTAACAATATAAAGGTACCTGCACAGTATATACACTCCGAATGGAGGTGACATAGCAATATACAGTCTCAATCACATCTAAGGTAGAATGATAAGATAAAAGATAGATAGATAAATACTGGAATAAAAGAATATACATCACAACCAGAGAGTCTAAGTGTCAAAAATAACATCTCAGCAAACATCCAGAATACAAGTCTCACTACTGAATATGAAATAATATGTACAATACAGATCTCAAAGACAGAAATAGTAAAACCTAGACTAGGGAGCCTCAGTCTCTAAGCTAGTGGATCAGGCTGGAAATCTGGGTCACACATGTCATCTACAGCTGTCCCATAGTAGGTGTCTACGCAGGCCTCATCCTCATCCTCTGTAATATTTTCAACAGGTCCAGTCAGGACAGGAGCGAGCACAAAACATCTCACGCAGTTCATATCATGTTAGAAAATATAAAGCATGCAATAGAGTAAGGTACATGAAACGCTGAAAGAAGAATATATATGAAAGACAGTAGAGATTTGATAACAGAAAATATCTATATATGATAAGTAAGAACTGTAAGCCTACTGTGATTTAGAGTACAATATGGTTATGTAAATGGTCTAGGACAATGCAATGGTAACTCCATTGTACGTGGGTGTACAATAGACATATACAATAGTTATATAATATTGTACAATAGGATTTGAGTACATAACCAATTCTACTTCCCCTCCCCAATCAATACACAAGGATCTACTCCAGTTACGTTATCTTGCACAATAGTGTACAATGTTATACAATGGATGTACAATATTATACAATAGATGTACAATGTTATACAATAGTTGTACAATGTTATACAATAGTGTACAATGGTCTATCCCTGGGACTCATGTGATACTGAGAGTACAATATGCACAAGGAGTATACAAGGATATGGGTATTCAATAAATATAATATGTAAGTGAAATGCACATCACAATATGTATCTAGTGAATACAAAGGGATAATATCTCAAAAGAAGATCTATATAGTACCAATCGGTGATAACAATCATGTTAGCATCAAGTACAGTAATCTAGAGCAAGAATGTAAATCCAGATAAGTATAAAACGGTCAGAGAATGTACTCGCCTGATAGCCTGAGTGTCTGAAGAGAATATACTGTCCGAGGAGTGGTGTCTGTCTCCTATAGAACAGTACAAGTCACTATGAGTCTAAAAATGATAATAAGATGCATTACAATGCATTCTAAATGAATCTAGGTCAATCTAGGTCAAATCTAAGTCATACCAAGCTAAACTAGGTCATACTAGGTTCTACCTATAGGTTTACATATAGGCCCTCCTATAGGCTACTTGCTATACTCACATATCACTCACACTCACAAATACCTATATACTCTCACACTACAAGCTCACACATAAATCTCACAAACACACACCTATAGCTCCTATGCACACACACATATATATATACATAGGCTCACACATAAATGGTTTACAACCACACACACACATAAACTTACATACATACACAAACTGATTTGTGGAGGCTAGAATGGACAGATATTATAGGGACTGAATTGAGTGGTGTAAAGGACTGTAATGTAGGGTAATACATAGGGGTTTAGATGGACTGAAATGGACAGCAAGGGGACAGCCATGGGGGTTTGTTAGAGGGCTAGAAATAGGGCAATACAAGAGCTGGTATAGGACAGCAATTTAGGACTGCTATGTGGTGTTTTATAGGGCTATTATGTGGTGTCCTATAGGCTAGATTTTAGGACTGGTTTAGGACTGTTTAGATGGGGCAATTAGGACCTGTTAAGGACAATTTTAGGGTTTGTCTTGGGGCCAATGGGGACTGCTCTGTGCTGAGTTTAAGGACAGGTTTTGGAGATTAATTATGGGCAATACAAGGCTGAATGTTGGGTGGTTTGAAACTGAATTTTTAGGACAAGTTAGGGACTGGTTTGAGGTTGTGTTGGGAGCTGTGGTTTAGGGCTAATGGGGGCTGGATAATGGGTGTCTATTGGCTGTCCAAATGGACTGCAATATGACTGATTTTGGACAGGTTAAGGACAAGTTAAGGGGGCTGAAATGGACAGGATTCAAGGGTTTAAGGACAGGTCTTATACTGTTATATGGGACTGATTCAGAGGGTTAAATGACAGTTAACAAGGTCCAAGTGACAGTGTGGATATGTGTTAGGATTATGTGTGACTGTGTGTGTGTGTTTGTGTAGGTGACAGAAATGTGAGAGTAAGGTGAGGGTTAAAACAGTGCATATACGTAGGAATCAATATGGAATTTCTCAGGATAGTGTATGAACATAAAACAGTGTAACAACCCATGTGTGTGTGTTTGCAATAGACTAGAGTGTGACTGGTACCCTGTGATTCTTAGATTACAGTGCAATGACAGTTTGAAATCCCAAAAATTTCATATGTGAACTCAAGTCACATTTGTTGATTGAAAATTAATTAATAACAATTAATCTCAGTTTTATGGGTTTTTAAACATAAAAGAGAATGCCTCAGGTTCTTACAGTTAACAGTATACCAACCCAAAATCGAGAACCAAATTCCTAACTCAACCCAAGACTCAACATTGCAGAAGTCTAACAAACATTTGTGAGAATCGACATGTCAATTTAAACACCACATTTCAGTTTAAAAAAAAACAGGGAATCAGTTCAGAAATTTCCAAACTAGAAACATGTATCAGAGGATCGAAACAAAACCCAAATCGAACTCGAAAACACAATGAAAATCCAATACATTGCAAACAAAAGGTTGGTAAATAAACTATTACATGTGTACATACATGAAACATCTAACTAACCAGTTTTTAAACATAAATTGAATCCCATAAATTAAAATCAGTACTTGTATCAGAAAAATAGGGAAAACCTCATTCGAACCCAAATTCTCGAACACCAATCTTAAACCAGCATTTCATTAACCTAATACATATGTTGGTGAACTTGTCTAAACATTTAATCATCAAATAAACAGGTAACAGCAGATCAAAACTCAGAAAATTCAATTTTTCCACACGTATCAGTACGTATCAGTCCCATAGGGGATTCGACCGTTCGAACCCAAAATAATCATCAAAATTATAAATAAAAGGTTGGTAAATAGTGTCGCATATGTACACGTGTCCTGTGAGTCGTTTCGTGTCCAAAAACTACGACACAGATGAGTCCAACACGTTACAAACACGTAGGGTGCACCCAGTTTGCACAGTGTCGTGCACGCATGCACTCGAGTATAGGACACGACACACGATACTTCGTGTCACGTGCACACACCCACGTGGTCGCCTAGGGTAGGGCTACACATGGGTTAGCTTGATACGTATCCACGATGTGTCTACAGAGGACACGGACACGTGTTTGTGCGTGTCTGTGCACGTGTTCAGTCGCCTGCGCACGACAGCGCGGGGCCAGTGCGGGCGCGATTGCTCTGCGCGTGGTCAACCATCTGCTTCCAAATATTGGGAGCAGGAAGTCAGTCAATGCCCCTCAATCCACATAAATTTTTAGGTCTCGACGTGTCCTGTGTCTCGTGTTCTAGCCCCCGATAGGCAGGACACGGGCGTGTGGCTCGTGCAGCGTGTCCAAGGTCAGAAACACGACACAAACCTACACGAAACACCAAACACCCTTCACAAAAGTTAATACACATATGAAGATCTACAGATCTATGCAATCACATTTCAAAAACACGAAAATTAATTCCTATGTGGTATTTCTACAAACACCTATTCTATTAATACGATACGTGTCCGATACGGACACGAAATGAATCCACTCTGATACGAAATCAAGTCCTACAGCTAGGGGACACCTAGGGCTTCCTAAATATGCAATTAGTTCTAAAAATTACTGAGTTTAGGGTTCAAATACCTATTGGTCAAATTCCCACGAAATAACTTCCTTCTAGATCTACCTCCTTGCTAGCAACCTCCACCAAATTAATCCAAAGCTGGAACAAAACTCCATGAACAGCAAGAACACTAGAATTAGGATCTATTACAATTTGTTTGGATTAAAAAGGAATTAGAATGGATTTTCTAGGGTTTTAGGAAGTTTAGAACTAACCTTTCTTTTCAACTTGTGATCTTTCCTAAAAGAGGCTAGCCCTAAATAGAAGATAGTATAAATAGAGGTGGGATTCCCAATGTGGCTGGCCATAGTGGGTTAGGGTTTAGTGATGGGCTTGGGCCTCTATGGGCTAAGTTGCTAACTAATGGTTTCAAAACCATAAGTCATGGCTTATGACTAAAAGCCTCTCTATTCTAACTTAAGTTTTAAAGACTAAAACATGGGTTAACTCTAGTCTAACTAGGGTTACATGACCTAACCAAGTCCAAACACAACTAGGGTTAGCTTCTAGGTTAGTCTACTAAGGCCAATGCTAGTCAAAGTCAACCTAGTCAACTATCATTCAAATAATTCCAAAATAAATTCTAAAAATTCCCATAAATCATAATAAATTCAAATAAATCCTAAAATGACCAAAATACCCTCTAGGCTAAAATGTACTAATCAAATATCCTAATCACATGGCTAGGCTCTAGGTCAACAGTCTCTAAGGTTACACTAGTCAAACACCAAAATCATAAGTCATGATTTAAATAGTTTAAAAATGATTAAAAATTACCAAAAATTATATTATTAATTAAATATCATAATTAAATAAATTAAAACACAAAATTTCAAAATTACCCTCATTTTAGAAAACTGGGTGTTACACTAGAGATCTGTTAGCCATGGTAGCAACGACAACTATGACTTCATCTCAGCCTGCTGCCAAGGCAACAACAACATCTGCTCCCAGTCTTCAAAAGAGGGATTTAGTAGAGCTTGCTGCCACACCAAGCTCTAATGCAGAAATGAATCTTCTAGTTGAGATTCATACAGAAGCTTTCTACAAAACCCTGGCGGCTCTGATCAAGATGGTCTTAAAAAAGGACCTAAATTATGAAAGCTTGAAGGCTGCGATTGCTCCCACCATTGGGAACGTTGCTATGTTCAATGACGCCGAGAGAGCAGCAGCACTGGAGAAGGTGGTAGAAGGACTTGAACAGCCTGTTAAAGAATATCTAAGGCTGTTAAGTGAGACCCTTGAAAGTCTCATCCAAACCGAGTATGATGCTTTATCTGCAGAATACATCACTCGAGAGACTGTTTTTAAGGAATCTCTCCAGAAATACAGCCTCAAAGTCGCCGGAGAGAGAGAGAGAGAGCACTTTTGGCTGAAACTAAACCTCTGCTGGAGACACACAGAGAAGCCTATGAAACTTCAAATATGAGAATTCATCAACAGAATGATAGAATTCGTGAAGTTGAGGCAGAATTAGCTCGCTTGAAGGCAGAGAGAGAGCAGATGACTGCAGCTCGAGACAAACATCTGGCGTAGAGCTCAATATTGGAGAAGAAAGTCTTTGGTGCTGAAGCTACCATCAAAACCCTTGATGAAGCCAAGGATAAGATGATAGCTACTTTTGTCGAACTCTACCATCTCTGTACTCCAGAAGCTCGATGATCTAGAGCTACTACAACCGTATTGAGCTCTCGTGAGAAGCGTTTGGCAGAGCTGCAGAAACTGGTTGAAGATGTATCTGCTCCACCTTAGGACATAAAGAATTTTTGTATTCTTCTTTTTATATCATCAATAAAGAATTTTGTATTCTTCTATCTTTTCCATTCTGTAATATTTCAAGAAGTGAATGAAATATTTATTTTATGACCCTATCATTTATTTTAAATTTAAATAATAGGTATGAGATAGAAAACACTTATTAGAGGTAATATGAACATGATAAGTCTTCTAAACTCAATAAAGTGGATTATACCTATCCAGAGGTAATATGGACATGATAGATAATGAATCTTGTTTTCTTTTTAGAGTATACAATACTATCAGAGGTAATATGAACATGACAGATCGTAAAAACTCAAAGAAAATAGATTAATATCTATTCAGAGGCCATATGGACATGATAGATAAGAAAAGAAGTAAACTTAAAATTTATTCAGAGGTCATGAGAACATGATAAATAATAAATCTTTTTTCTTTCTAAAATCAGCTGGTAAGACAGAAGATCAAAATTCTCTTTTAGGAGAACAAATAATCAGCTTAACCAAACCTTGGTAGCTGGGAAATAAAGAAGAAATTCAGACATAATATTTCTTCAAGAATTTGCCATTAATTGGCATTATGAGCAAATCTCCATTAGGTTTAGACAACCTATAGGCACCATTGGAGAATACTGTCTCGACTACATAAGGACCTTCCCATTTAGCTTAGAATTTGCCTTTGCTCTTATGAGTCATAACCATAGGTCTTCGGACAGCTAGAACTAGCTTACCGACTTTGAATACCCTCTCTTTAACTTTACGATTGAAAGCTCAAGATATGCGGGCTTGATATAGCTCAATGTGCTGTTGTGCTTGAAGACGCTTCTCGTCCAATCCTTCAAGTTCTTGGAGTCGTAAGCGATCATTATTCTCTGAGGTTAGCTCATTAGCAATGGCTATTCTAAGAGACGGGATCTGGATTTCCAGTGGAAGAACAGCCTTACATCCATAAACTATTAAGAATGGTGTAAAACCAGTAGGAGTTCGGACTGTCGTTCGATAAGCCCATGAACATTCTCCAAGTTTCTCATTCCAATCACGTTTATAAGAAGTGACAAACTTTTTGAGAAGTTTAATAATAGTTTTATTGAAAGCTTCCGCTAAACCATTAACAGCTGGATTATAATCCGTATAAGCTATATTCTGGATTCGATTCATATCGCAAAATTGATAAAATGTATGACTGGCAAATTGTGGTCCATTATCATGGATTATCCTTCGGGGAACTCCGAAACGATAAATGACATGATGTTTGATAAAGCTAACCACATTAGACGTTTTCACTTCCACAAGAGGAACTGCTTCTACCCATTTAGAAAAGTAATCGGTTATAGCCAGGATAAACCGATGTCTTTTAACAAAAGGAGGATTTATCGGACTAATAATATCCATGCCCCAAGCTTCGAAAGGCCAAGAAGCTGCCGTAGGATATAAAAATTCAGAAGGTTGGTAAATAAAATCAGCATGAATCTGGCATACTTTACACCATCTGGCATAATCCACAGCGTCTGCTATCATAGAAGGCCAATAATAACCCATTCTTCGAATACGATCCTGTAGTTTCGGACTTGGTTGATGCGCACCACAAACTCCATCATGAGCTTCACGTAGTGTTTGTTTGGCTTCACATTCTGAAAGATAACACAATAAAAGTTCGTCATAAAAATGACGATACAACATATGCAAAGAAGAATCGTAGTAGAATCAAAATGATCGTCTTTTGATTGATGCAGCTTCTTTTGGATCTTCAGGTAAAATTCTATGGACTGCATAATCATTAAATGGACTTCTCCAATCCCTTTGCTGAGAATTTGATTCTATAGTATAACTCTGTTCGATATGCAAATTATTCTTGACACAGAATAAATCTCTATCCAACAAAGTAATGGTGTTTTGTCTTCTAATTGGAACTGCTAAGTCTGCAGCTAGACTAGCGAGAGCATCAGCTTCCAAATTTTTAGAACGTGGTACGAATTCAATGAAGAATCCTTTGAATGAAAGAACCAATTCGATTACCACTTGATGATAGAAAATGAGGTCAGGATTTCTGACTTCATATGTCCCTCTGACTTGATTAACAATCAGTTGAGAATCTCCATAAGCTTCCAGGAACTCAAGAATTGCTTTGACCTTATCAGGATCAACATGGATACCTTAAGAAGTAATGACAAATCCCAAAAACTTGCCACTGGAAACCCCTAAGAAAGACTTAGTAGGATTCATCTTTAATTGATGTCGACGCATCAACTCAAATAATGTCTTCAAGTCTTGAATGTGATCATCTTTTAATCGACTTTTGACAGCAATATCATCCACATAACATTCAACTATTTTCTGCAGATGTTCTTGAAAGATATTGCTCATGGTCCGTTGATACGTAGCACCGGCATTTTTAGACCAAACGGCATAACCGTATAGCAGTAAAATCTAGGGGGTGTACGGAAAGCGGTTTGCTGTTCATCTCCTGGATGTATTTTAATCTGGTTGTATCCTGAGAATCCGTCCATGAAAGATATTCGTTCAAAACCACATGTATTGTCTATCATAACATCAGTAATCGAAAGTAGAAATTCGTCTTTTGGACAAGCTGCATTAAGATCTCGAAAATCTATGTAAACTTGAAATTTTCCATTCTTTTTTATGACAGGAACAATGTTGGCAACCCAGTCTGGTGTTGTTCTTCACGAACAAAGCCACATGTGATCAGTTTTTTGACTTCTACTTCAATTGCATCCATCATATCTGGTCGAAAATACCGCTGCTGTTATTTTACAGGTTTGGCATTAGGAAGAATATTGAGTTTATGAGTAGCTACTTTAGGATCTAGACCCGGTATATCCTCATAACTCCATATAAAGATATCAATATATTCTTTAATCAGCTTTATCAACTCTTTTTTTCATCTTCAGAAAGGTTTTTACTGATGAATATCGGCTCAGACGTAGGTTCGTCTCCAACGTCAATCTGGACAATTTCATCTTCTGTAGGTGGCTATCACTGTTCAAAACGAAGCTCCCATTGAGTGTCCATTTGTTATGCCCAAGGGTCATTTTCAAATAGCTCAAATTTACTGTAATCCCCCAAAATTTTGGAGGATTTTTCTTCTATATTTTATTACATAAATATTTAGTTGTTTAAATTATGAAAAACAAATTTATGACTATCTTTTATTTTAATGCTTATTTAAATTATTTATTATTTATGGGACTTGAAAATTTATATTCTTGGCAAAATTTATATTATTATTTACACACCCATAATATTCATATTTAATTCATTGGTGTTTTTGTTGTTATTATTATTATTATTGTTATTATTATGGTTATTTTAAATTACAGTATGTAGATTTTTAATAAGCTTTTTAATCTATTTAATAATTTATTTAATAGATATGTTATTATAAAAGGTACATTTATACAAAGTATTTATTCTAGTATGGAAGTAACATTTTGGGAAAAATTAGGATATTTTTATAGATTAATTAGATTTTTATTGTGTATATATTTTATTACATCCTTAGTAATATATATATATATATATCTATATATTGTGTTTAAAAAAAAAAAAAAAAACCCTGCTGACGTCATGCTGACGTCAGCACAATTCCGCTCGGCCCAAAGGGGCGCCAACCCGAGCCTGCTTGAGCAACATCAGAGTTATGTATATAACTCTATCATGCGGCTGAACGAGAGATTAGAACCCCGAAACCCTATCTCCTCCACATCCTACCCCCTCGAGTTCGACTCCAGCGCGAGCTACGCATCCCGGCGCCGCCATCCCGCCGCCGGCGAACGATCGCCGTCGCCTGAGCACCACCAGGCCGACCAAGAGAACAGGGCAACTCTGTTCTACTCGACAGCAGGTAAGGAACTTTCGCTTCGTCGTTCTCCCATCATACTCCACTATTTTTGATTTCGTCGAATCCTACGTAGAGCCCATCTAACCCTCTCAAAACCCCCTTTGGTAGAATAGAGCCAAAACCTATGTATCTCTCGAGAAATCGATCGAAACTTTCCGAGAAAACTGTCGAAACATGACAGTTTTAGGCTGCCCAAACCATCAACTTGGAAGCCGATTTTCGACCCGTATACTGAGGATTTCATCGAACCAACTGAGAACAAGGAAACACAACATATACGGGATTGAAACGCACTGATTAGTTTTAATTTTCAGTAATTGTACATGAAGATAATTGATGTTAAATATTCAAGAAAATCTGTTTTCAAAACTAAAAATTTTAGAAAACTTTTCCGATACGGCGTACGCCCCGACAAACCGGGCAACGTGGTCACGTGCTATACGCATCGAAAGGCGCGTATGGATGTTGCCGACATGTGGGAACTGACGGAACTCGATTTCGTTGCGCGTGCGCGACGAAATCGGTGCGTATCCGTCGAGATACCCCCGTATCGACGCTTTGCAAACTAGCCCATAACTTCGTGCACGTTCGTCGAATCGACGCGAAACTTGTGCCATCAGGACCGTATCGATTTTTTGGTCCTGTATGCCAAGTTTGGTCCGATTCTGAGAAGGTTGACCGGAACGCCAAAATTGGCGGGCCTGCGACCCACTCTAACGGACGAATTTGTGCACAGCCCACCGGAATCCAACTTTGGACATACGGTTGGGTTCGTCTCCTCAAACCGGCTCCGTAGACATGTAGTTTGACGACTTTAGAGACTGTAGGTTCTGGCACGCGTTTCGGTGCAAAACGGGTCCAACGGCGGACATCGTTTTGACCCAAAATTACGATTTTGCCTCTGTTCCAGAATTGGACTTTTGGACAGGCGTTTCCTAGGTATTTCTTTTATGCCAAATCTGTTCGTGATGTTTATTTCAGCATCCGAGGTCGTTCGTAAAAGTTGGCTTTCGTTGCTTCACTGTTCTGACGATTTGAGTCATCGGACGTCGCCATTCTGCACACTACCTCCAGGCAAGATACCTTGCCACCAGCTGTTTATTTATTTAGCTCATATTACATGCATTGTTACATATTTTCTTTATGCAAATAAACTGTGATACATTGCATAAACTGTTAGAACTTACTGTTCATTTTTATATCCTACTGTGTATTATTTTTCTTAAATATTAAACCTAGATTTAAGGGACCAATTTTGTGTGTTGCATTCATTGGCCTTGACACGTTGTAACATGAAGTTGTGTGTCACATGTAGAACACGGACATTCGTGACTGGCTGGCCACCGGTGCGTATAAGCCGTGCGATAGGAATAACCGCTAATAGGGATTGCACGCTAGTTTGACTTAGCGGTTATAGAGGTTCACTGTTGTGGATACAACATAGTAGACATTGGGCGGGGAGGACAATTCCTTAGCGTATGGGCTTCGATGCACTTTTCCTTTTGTAACCCGTGAGCTCCGTCGGAGACGCGGGTCAGATTACCCATGATTACTGACGGCCACTGACGATTCTGCGGAACGTCATGCTCTTACTGATGGGGCCTCTGGTGCCCAAGAGGGGACTATGCCGATCCTATTTAGCCAGGGCCCATGCGCAGGAAGGATTGTTCTTAACTATATTTCACTTAGAACGGTTAGGTAACTTTATCCGTTAGGTACGAGTACTTTTGGTTTGAGTACTTGTATCTGACCGTGGCTTGGAACAATAACTTGTCGCAGATTAGTTCGTCACATCTTGTCTTTGTTTGGTTGTAGGTGTGGCTTACTACTTCGATGAGAAGGTATTGAACCTTGTTGGGGTCCGGATACCATATTGGATTCATGGCATGGAAAGATACGTCACCGTGAATTAGTTTACCATCTCCTGTCCTTGTTTGGTTGGGGGGATGGTACGCTCGTTCAGTAGGTGTGTATTGGACTATGTTATGATCTGATTTTACTTATTCTTATTGAGCAGTATTTATTCAGTTTATGTGGCATGTTCTTTTTGTATCTTGTTACGTCCCTCTGAGGACCTGGTGATCTCTCCAGGTATAGGTGTGCAGGACTTTCCGCAGGAGTATGGCTCCGGTATAGATTTATCCTTCACGCTCGAGCGAGTAGTACCTTCTGATCGCAGCTGTCCCTATTGGGTCGAGGAGCCTATTTAGTCATCATTTCTTATTCTATTTATCTTAGAGGTTGGACTCTATTTTCTTTCAGTTTATTCTAGTGCCGGCAGTGGATTTGTCTCCGCCCGGTCAACAGTTACATTTCGACATTTACTTTGATTCATGAGATACCATTTCTTTATATTTACTGTGGATGAGATATAGCTTTTACCTGTGACTGTTTATTATTATTATTCATAAAACAGCTTATGTGTATATTTGAGACTTCCACATATTGGAGTATATCTCCTATATATGCAGCTGGCATGCTTCGTTCTTAGTCCTATGTACTTTGGGACTGGGGCGTTACATGTTTTTGTGGTGGCCCATGCAGGTCAAGATAAATTGTTTGGTTACTTTACCGTACCAAGCAAGCCTGCGTATAGGATTAGAAATTTAGGATCTCATCCGCATATCTGACCTTCTATCTTGCCTTCATTTTCGAACTCCCGAATGTCTATTACTTCTTGCCTGTATTATTCTACCGTAAACCTTTATCCCTCTTTCGTGCGTACTAGGTCGTCATGTTCCACCATTCAATCACACAACTAGTTCAACTCCTATAAGTTGGGTAGGAAGCCTCACAACCTAACTTCCTTGACTTTAACCATGGTCTTAGACAAGAAGACAGTAGGACGACTGCATAGGCACGAATAACGGACACGACGTAGATTCTTAAGTAGCTTAAGCTATTTATATTTTCCTTCATCATTATCTTGCGTATTTGTAATTGAACTACCTTGTCTAATGTTGCTATTATAGCCTAGTTTTACGAGCTTACTCTCTCATCGAGCTTGTTCAGGACATATGTTTTATTGTGGGCGCCCACTGATACAATATCTTATCAGAACCTGTGTATTGTGGTCTGATCAACCATAGTGCATTTGGTTCGCCTTTCGTATGATTCTACGTGGATTGAGATATGGTTAGTTTAACATATTCGCCCTCTAGGATCTTATCCACGTGCTATTGACTTCTTGAATTTTTATTAAATTCTCTTTCAATTGCTTGACTCAAACTTATCTATTCTAACATTGCCCTTATCTTCGTGCCAGCAGTATGACTCTACACAGCGGACACACCTCTACCCTAGCCATCACATCTGGTGATGCAACTTTCCAGGAAGAACAGGTTTCCCCAATGACCCCGGTGACACCGTATCAGCTAGAGCCACAACCGAATACCGCGAACCCATCAACGGTGCAGCAGGAAGCTCAAGTGCCCCCAGTCAGCCAGGTTGAGCAAACTACTGCAATACCACCAGGGGAGACTGTACCATTCCCATTGCCACAGCAGTTTTCACCACAGCATGGACCCCAGCTTCCCCCACTTCCGACTGATGCGGACCCAACCACCCAGTTCATGTATGTTATGCTCCAATCTCAGTGGCAACAGATGGAAATGTTGAGGCAGAGCATGATGGCCTACCTAGCTAGACCTCCACCACCAGCCCCGGTACCAGATCCAACTCCAGCTCCTCAACCATATCTGGGCTCCATTGCAAACTTCATCGACATGGGCCCTAAGAAATTTAAGGGTACCGAGAGTCCCTTAGAAGTTTTCGCATGGCTTATCAGCACAGAGAAATACTTGAAGGCATCCCAGTTGCCAGCACATGATTGGATGACAGCAGTCGACTTACTCTTAGAAGATAATTCTCATCACTGGTGGAAGGCTGAAGAGAGGCGACTGGGCACTGGTATCACATGGAAGCAATTCTACGACCTATTCTATGTGCGGTTTTTCCCCCTCTACGTTCGAGACGCTCTCTATGACCAGTACCTTCATCTGAAGCAAGGAAACATGTCAGTAGATGAGTACGATGCAGAGTTCAGCCGTTTGAGTAGATTTGGTGAGACATTAATTCCGACAGAGCAGGAGAAGGCAAGGAGATTCCACCAGGGGCTCATACCAGAAATTAAGACTTTCACTACTACACAGTCTCGAGTCTCTCATGTAGCTGTCTTGGTGGAAGCACGTACCTAGGAGCTTCTTCGCAAGGAACATCAAGAACAGGGACGCCCTACACCAGTAGCTGCACCAGTTAGGGCGACTCAAGGTGGACCAACCAGGAGGCCTATAGGGCAGTACCAGCAGAGGCCCACACCCTATCAGAAGCCCACCTGCAACTACTGCGGGAAGAAGGGCCATATTCGAGATGGATGTCGGATTCGTCTCGGCTTATGCTTGAGGTGCGGATCGAAACAACACAAGCTTATCGATTGCCCCGAGCCGTCGAGGCAAGGGCAAGCATTTACCATGGCTGTGAGAAACCCCCATCCTGAGATTAGAGATCTGGCAGGTATTATTCTACTTATACCATTATTCTTTATTCAAGTCATGGTTTAGCATTTGAGCAACACATTCATTAGCTTTGTCAGCATGCATGAGCACTATCCTTGGCACCATTAGAAATATCATGACTATAGTTTAGCAAGCTTATAAATAGAACTCTTGGCTTCTTCATTAGAAATCTTGAATGACGTGCCTTAAAAAAAAAATCTGTACCTCCGTCACAACACTCGTATGCTTTAGATGTGAGGAAATCACCCAATCTCTATGCATATCGTTTCGATACCTTACCGTGACTTTGATGGTTGAAGCACAGCATCAGCCAGTTTCTTCCAACAACCTTCACTTACATGGACTAGACGAGCCTCCCTACACGAATGACATACCTGTTCCACCAAAACACACCATTAGGTGCTTATTTCAATTACACCACATGTATAACCCGATTTCTTAGAAAGAACCATAAACATCCATTTTCATCCCCTTTGATGTTTAACCCTGCAATATCGAGCCATTCCATCAGACGAACTGAATATCCATGATTCAGGCGAGACCAAGAACACCTTGTCATGTAGAATATGGAGCCAGTTTAAGATCCTCGTATAAATACCTCCTCCAACTTTTCGAAACCGAGTTACGGATTGACTACCTGCCCTTCCTTCGTTTTCAGCCCACTATATTTTTATTAAGATTTATTGTCATATTTTTATATATAATGTTATTTTAATTTCGAGGACGAAATTTTTATAAGTTGGGTAGGATGTAATCCCCCAAAATTTTGGAGGATTTTTCTTCTATATTTTATTACATAAATATTTAGTTGTTTAAATTATGAAAAACAAATTTATGACTATCTTTTATTTTAATGCTTATTTAAATTATTTATTATTTATGGGACTTGAAAATTTATATTCTTGGCAAAATTTATATTATTATTTACACACCCATAATATTCATATTTAATTCATTGATGTTTTTGTTGTTATTATTATTATTATTGTTATTATTATGGTTATTTTAAATTACAGTATGTAGATTTTTAATAAGCTTTTTAATCTATTTAATAATTTATTTAATAGATATGTTATTATAAAAGGTAAATTTATACAAAGTATTTATTCTAGTATGGTAGTAACATTTTGGGAAAAATTAGGATATTTTTATAGATTAATTAGATTTTTATTGTGTATATATTTTATTACATCCTTAGTAATATATATATATATATATATATATATATATATATATATATATATATATATATATATATATATATATATATATATATATATATATATATCTATATATTGTGTTAAAAAAAAAAAAAAAAAAAAAACCCTGCTGACGTCATGCTGACGTCAGCACAATTCCGCTCGGCCCAAAGAGGCGCCAACCCGAGCCTGCTTGAGCAACATCAGAGTTATGTATATAACTCTATCATGCGGCTGAACGAGAGATTAGAACCCCGAAACCCTATCTCCTCCATATCCTACCCCCTCGAGTTCGACTCCAGCACGAGCTACGCATCCCGGCGCCGCCATCCCGCCGCCGGCGAATGATCGCCGTCGCCTGAGCACCACCAGGCCGACCAAGAGAACAGGGCAACTCTGTTCTACTCGACAGCAGGTAAGGAACTTTCGCTTCGTCGTTCTCCCATCATACTCCACTATTTTTGATTTCGTCGAATCCTACGTAGAGCCCATCTAACCCTCTCAAAACCCCCTTTGGTAGAATAGAGCCAAAACCTATGTATCTCTCGGGAAATCGATCGAAACTTTCCGAGAAAACTGTCGAAATATGACAGTTTTAGGCTGCCCAAACCATCAACTTGGAAGCCGATTTTCGACCCGTATACTGAGGATTTCATCGAACCAACTGAGAACAGGAAAATACAACATATACGGGATTGAAACGCACTGATTAGTTTTAATTTTCAGTAATTGTACATGAAGATAATTGATGTTAAATATTCAAGAAAATCTGTTTTCAAAACTAAAAATTTTAGAAAACTTTTCCGATACGGCGTACGCCCCGACAAACCGGGCAACGTAGTCGCGTGCTATACGCATCAAAAGGCGCGTATGGATGTTGCCGACATGTGGGAATTGACGGAACTCGATTTCGTTGCGCGTGCGCGACGAAATCGGTGCGTATCCGTCGAGATACCCCCGTATCGACGCTTTACAAACTAGCCCATAACTTCGTGCACGTTCATCGAATCAACGCGAAACTTGTGCCATCAGGACCGTATCGATTTTTTGGTCCTGTATGCCAAGTTTGGTCCGATTCTGAGAAGGTTGACCGGAACGCCAAAATTGGCGGGCCCGCGACCCACTCTAACGGACGAATTTGTGCACAGCCCACCGGAATCCAACTTTGGATATACGGTTGGGTTCGTCTCCTCAAACCGGCTCCGTAGACATGTAGTTTGACGACTTTAGAGACTGTAGGTTCTGGCACGCGTTTCGGTGCAAAACGGGTCCAACGGCGGATATCGTTTTGACCCGAAATTACGATTTTGCTCCTGTTCCAGAATTGGACTTTTGGACAGGCGTTTCCTAGGTATTTCTTTTATGCCAAATCTGTTCGTGATGTTTATTTCAGCATCCGAGGTCGTTCGTAAAAGTTGGCTTTCGTTGCTTCACTGTTCTGACGATTTGAGTCATCGGACGTCGCCATTCTGCACACTACCTCCAGGCAAGATACCTTGCCACCAGCTGTTTATTTATTTAGCTCATATTACATGCATTGTTACATATTTTCTTTATGCAAATAAACTGTGATACATTGCATAAACTGTTAGAACTTACTGTTCATTTTTATATCCTGCTGTGTATTATTTTTCTTAAATATTAAACCTAGATTTAAGGGACCACCTTTGTGTGTTGCATTCATTGGCCTTGACACGTTGTAACACGAAGTTGTGTGTCACATGTAGAACACGGACATTCGTGACTGGCTGGCCACCGGTGCGTATAAGCCGTGCGATAGGAATAACCGCTAATAGGGATTGCACGCTAGTTTGACTTAGCGGTTATAGAGGTTCACTGTTGTGGATACAACATAGTAGGCATTGGGCGGGGAGGACAATTCCTTAGCGTATGGGCTTCGATGCACTTTCCCTTTTGTAACCCGTGAGCTCCGTCGGAGACGCGGGTCAGATTACCCATGATTACTGACGGCCACTGACGATTCTGCGGAACGTCATGCTCTTACTGATGGGGCCTCTGGTGCCCAAGAGGGGACTATGCCGATCCTATTTAGCCAGGGCCCATGCGCAGGAAGGATTGTTCTTAACTACATTTCACTTAGAACGGTTAGGTACCTTTATCCGTTAGGTACGAGTACTTTTGGTTTGAGTACTTGTATCTGACCGTGGCTTGGAATAATAACTTGTCGCAGATTAGTTCGTCACATCTTGTCCTTGTTTGGTTGTAGGTGTGGCTTACTACTTCGATGAGAAGGTATTGAACCTTGTTGGGGTCCGGATACCATATTGGATTCATGGCATAGAAAGATACGTCACCGTGAATTAGTTTACCATCTCCTGTCCTTGTTTGGTTGGGGGGATGGTACGCTCGTTCAGTAGGTGTGTATTGGACCATGTTATGATCTGATTTTACTTATTCTTATTGAGCAGTATTTATTCAGTTTATGTGGCATGTTCTTTTTGTATCTTGTTACGTCCCTCTGAGGACCTGGTGATCTCTCCAGGTATAGGTGTGCAGGACTTTCCGCAGGAGTATGGCTCCGGTATAGATTCATCCTTCATGCTCGAGCGAGTAGTACCTTCTGATCGCAGCTGTCCCTATTGGGTCGAAGAGCCTATTTAGTCATCATTTCTTATTCTATTTATCTTAGAGGTTGGACTCTATTTCCTTTCAGTTTATTCTAGTGCCGGCAGTGGATTTGTCTCCGCCCGGTCAACAGTTACATTTTGACATTTACTTTGATTCATGAGATACCATTTCTTTATATTTACTGTGGATGAGATATAGCTTTTACCTGAGACTGTTTATTATTATTATTCACAAAATAGCTTATGTGTATATTTGAGACTTCCACATATTGGAGTATATCTCCTATATATGCAGCTGGCATGCTTCGTTCTTAGTCCTATGTACTTTGGTACTGGGGCGTTACATTTACCATCAGTTTGAACCATGTTGACTGAAAAGACGCACTCAGATTCAATATACTAGTTTCCTTCAGAATCCGAGGATTGTAAAGAACTAGAAGAAAATTTATCTTCCATATCTTCATTAAACATGTAGGATGTATCAGATTCAGTGAACTGGATTTCTTCAGAATCTGAGGATTGTGAAGAACTGAAAGAAAATTCTTCTGGTATATCTTCATTAAACATGTAGGATGGATCGTATCCCAACCCATGACAAGTTTTTTGGTAAAATGGATCACCACATAATGGTAACCGTCTACCTTTGCCTTGATTGAGACCTAGCATAGTTTTTAAATCATATCCCATATTCTGGATAATCTTAAGAGATTGTTGACTATATTTGTCAATTCTGATTTTTTCTTTATCTTTCTCTATAAGATCATCTGTCTGAATAACATGGATATTTCTAGCCAAGCCAAACACAATTTGGCGCTTATTTTTTTTATTAGACGGGATCACAAAATAAGATTCTTTGTGACGTCTATAAGTTACACAAGCTTGTGATGATGAGGCTACAGGTAGAAGATAAGAAGAAGATGTTAGGAACCTTTGAGCATAGGGTCCAACATCGACATGAGGAGGAAAAGAATTTTCTTTATGATTAATATATAAGGTTTTCTCTGTATTTATGTCATCTTTATGTTGATGACTTTCATTATCAGCAGATAAAGTCATTCTTTCAATAAATTTGACAGCCATATACTCCAAAAGAAAATCTTCATTAATATGAGAAAGTACAGAATGATCAATATTTACATCATTTACAGATTGACTATTACGCTTTGGATTGATCATTAATCATTAACGGACCAGCATCCGTCTTCGACGTAGACTTTCCAAGGTTGATGACCAATGGTTCTGGATCAATTGTACGAGAAGTACGTCCTTTAACCTTGATCATGAGAGGTTGAACTTAGCTCTTGACTAGAATTCTCACAGATTCCTCAGACGAAGCTCGAGTTCTTCCTTTAACCTTAATCATCAAAGGTTCGTCATTGACAGGTTGGGGTTAAATTTGACCTTTAACTTTAATCATCAAAGATTGATCTTCTGGAGGATCTTCTAAGACAGATTGATCTTCTGCAGGCGACCGATCTTCAGCCATATCAGATATTTCTTTCATATGCTCCTGCTTGTAGAGTATTGAATCAGAGAAACAGGCTTCAACACCCTTAAAAGGATTGATATCTGGGAATTCAGTCTTCACAATCCCTTGAGAATCCACATACTTGAAGCATTGGAGGAGAGTTGAAGGCACAATGTTATGCTCATGTATCCACGGTCTTCCAAGAAGGATTTTGTAAGATACATCTGAGTTGATAACATAAAAGGTCGCCATAGTTTTAAGATCACCTATTTAAATCTTCAGACGAATCTTCCCCAATGGTTTACACTTTCCAGAGTTGAAACCAACTATTGTTGTACTAGTATAAGTCAAATCACTTGTAGGAATCCTCAAGGGTCGTAGCGTACTCTGAAGAATAATGCTAATAGAAGACCCAGGATCAATGTAAATCCTGTCAATTTTAGTAGAGTCAATATACCCTGTGTAACACAGAGGCCTGTCGTGTCTATTATGTTTCAACATCATATCTTTTTGTGTGAAGGTAATATTAGGAATTGATTCCATCACACTATGACATTGGGGACACGACACTGGTATATTGTCAGGACTTTTGAGTTGAGCTAAGCATGAATCTGCCTGTAGCAAAGCTTCGCTCAAAGTTTCTCGACTTTTTTTAGAAAGACGAAGCAACTCAAAGATAGAAAGTCTAGCCGGAGTATTAGCTAATTGGGTTAGAATATCAAACTTATAGGGTTTTATCACTACCCCTTGATTTGAAGCAGACTTAAATGGGACGTCAAAGCGTACTGCTTTCTGTTTCTCTTTTTCAACCGCTAATAGTTTAGAAGGTCTTGTCTCAGCAGGAATAAAAGATGACTGAATTGGTAGTGTTTCAGTGACGTCATCTGCTTCTTTGGGAGTTCCCTCATAATCTTTGTGGTACTCTTTCCCAGATCTCGTACCAGCAAAAGTTTCTTCTTCAGACTCAGGGGAATGAAGTACCATATTACAGGTTTTAGTCTTCTTTTCCTTAGTCTTCTTCTTGTAAGGATTTTTATGAGGAACCTCAAATCCCAATCCAATAGTAGATTTTTTGACCTTGAATTTGTAAAGAAATTCGTATTCCTTTATCATAGTTCAAGCCTTCCGCCTTTTGAAAGTCATAGCCCTTCTTTTTTATGAGATGGACTGATTGCTGACTGTACATGTGAGTGGGTAGCGGACTCTCAACAAATGATCCAACAGAGAAAGAAAGAACAGAGACCTCTGTAGCCACAGGAGTAGGGGCTTTCAAGATAGGAGGAAAAATCCCTACAGGAGCTTTCTCATATTCAGCAAAAACTTGTTGTGCCCTGTATAAAGGGACACTATTCATTGCTAACCATTGCCGATGAGTAAGTTTGAGTTTGGTAGGAGGAGCCAAACTTGGAGGGCATATATTCAGACCCCTTAGTCTATCCTCCAAAGGAATGTCGTCCCAAAGATGATCCAAATCATCATGATCTGGAGTAACAACATGAGAAATCATATTGCATGTTTTGACTTTTCGACCTTTCTTGGATTTTGAAGTTTTACTTTCATCTTCCATTTTCGGTACTAAATCAGGGTGTACCTACATAATTTCACCATTTTTTAATGTGAGAGGCAATAATCCTTTACTTTGCCCTCTAGCTGGCGGAAGATTCACAATCTTCATTGTCGCCTTTGGAATTGGGACAATCCCGTCTGGAACTTGCTGTAGAGGAAAACCTCCAAATTGATGAGAAATCATATTAGTTGTGACTGTATGCTCATCATTGGTTAAAGCGATGGCATTAGCATTTATCAACTCTTGGATTTTCTTCTTTAAAACATAGCAAGCCTTGGTAGGATGATTTACGTATCTATGATAGATACAATACTTAGGATTATCAGTTAGATTCACCTCAATAGGTCGTTTTGGCTCTGGAATCTGGAGTTTACCACTTTTCACAAGATATTAGAATATTTCTGGAATATCATTGTCATCAAAAGAGTACTCTTCTTTTGGTTTGGAAGACTCCGGATTATTTGGCATCATTTTGGGTTTTGAAAGATTCACCACTAGGGTTTCCTTCCCTTTTCCATTGCGATTGCCAGAATTGTTACCTGAAGAGGCTTTCTTTTCTTTGTCTTCTGAGGCGAAGATCATCCCATGTTCACGAGCTAATCTACCATTGGTCTCGGCTGAAACTGCTGCTATAATGAATGAGGCCCAATCTGTGAATTGAGAGCCTGTAAAGACAGTAATGGTTGGTCGCAGATTCATTTTGCATGTATCAATTAATGCTGAATTTGGTATACCAGGAGACATTTTTAAAGTAGCTTGTTAGAAATGTTCAATAAACGTCCGAGTATCTTCTTTCTCTTTTTGCTTAATCTCTATTAAGGAAGACATATTCATGTCCATTCCTCCTTTATAGAAACGAGAGAGAAACATTACTTTAAATTCATCAAAAGATGATATACAATTATCGGGCAGACTGCGATACCAGTCGTATGCAGTGCCTGTCAAACACCCAATGAAAACTCGAGTGAGAAGAGCATCATTCTTTTGCAGATGCACAGTCATAATATCAAAATAATTGATATATTGACTTGGAGAAGCCTTTCCATCAAATAACACCATAGATTGTGGCTTGAATTTTAGAGGAAAAGGCACATCATTCCAATGGGGAAGATAAGGTTGCTTGATCCCTAACCTCTGGAGTTGATCTTTGTGCTTAAGAACCACAAACTGTGCTTTTAACTCACGTACTGCTTGAATAGCTTCACTAGTTTGAGAAAGCACATTTGACTGAATAGTGGCTGGATGTACCGTAACCCCCACCGGAGGTGGTATATCTTCTGGAATGAGAGGATCTGGAGATGCAGAGTTTTGATTGATAGCAGGCTCTTGACTAAGATTATTCAAAGGTATATCAACCCCTTGACTATCATGAGTTTGTGCTGCTACCTGCACCGGTGTTACTACTGCCGGCTGAACAGTTTGCTGAGTCATTATTATTTGATGCATATTTTGCATCATGGCAAGCATGTCCTTCAGCGATTGTTCCACTGCTGAGAGACGTTGCTCTGTATTAGAAGTAGACGTCTCTGGTTCTTCTTCGATAACATAAGATTCAACCTCCCTTGAACATACAGAGGGATTGGTATAGAGGTATGAATCTATGTTATCAGTTTCTGACTCCAAAGACTAGGTACCCCCAGCTTCTGAATATGAAGACTACAACGATCTGTGACTTCTTGACCGAGTATGCTGATATACCCCTTCAAAAGTGTCAATGAGTCGGTTGAACTGTTGTTGGCTTGGAGTCCGGGACGAATTACGTCTTGGACGTCGTCCTCTATTAATATAAGATGCCATATTGACTGATACATAGGACAACTCATGTTCTTGGTAATCAATTTGTTGTTGAGGCACATTGTAGCTTAATCGGTCAAAAACTGACCGTTTAGAAGCTGAATAGAAATATTTGATTACAATCTGGTGGCACTCACAACGATGATTTTCTTGGGGGAGTATCACAGGAGATTTTCTATTTTTCCGCTTTTATACAAGCAACTCGCATAAATCAGAAGGAGTGGAATGAGTCGCCTTCTTTATTATATTTGGGACAGAGAAACGTTTAGTCCCTTGCGTATAAAGAAGATTACTGGCTACATTAGCAGAACCAAACTGTATATTTTTATGCGCCTGGAGTTGTGTGCGTAAATCCTGAGATTTTTGTGCACAAAGAATTCCAGCAATATTACGCGTAATCTGAAGGTTTGGTACTTTGCGTAAAGAAGTGTAAGAAGGTTGTTGGTAAAAAAAATAAAGTTTTACCAACAATAGAATTTTTGTTTTTACGCTGCATGCGTGTAGGCAAATTCACTTTAGATGCAAAGAAATTATTGTGAACTTTATCTACCATGTCAACGACAGGAGATTTACCTTTACGCGTAGAGCGCAAAATAGGAACATCTGCCACGTTACCGACGGGAGATTTACCCTTACGCATAGAGCGTAAGACTTGAGTGTCTACCACGTCACAGACGGGAGACTAAATTTTACGCACAGAGCGTAAGACTTGGGTGTCTACCACGTCACAGACGGGAGACTGATTTTTACGCTTGGGGTGCAACACTGAAGTAGGGACTACCTCATCACAGACGGGAGCCCCAACAACAGGAGTGGGAAGAATTCTCTTGCCTTCAGAGACAGCAGGGAGATCAGAGGATGCTTTGGACTTAGGAATCCAAATTTTTTGCACCTTCCGTAATTTTTGAATATTAGAGCAGCGAGTACTACCCCCAGTTCGGAGCATTTCTTCATAAGCAGTCTGGTCGAATTGAAAAACCAGAGTCTTCTTTGTCGATCCGACCGACACATCATCATATTGAGCAATTACTTTCTCGTCGGAGGAGAAAGTCGTCTCCAGCAGTGCCACCATTTTGTTTCACTTAACAAAATGCCCAAAATGGGCTTTTGAAAGAAAAGGAGAAAAAGTACAAAAGTACAAGTTGTTTCTAGGAAGTATTGCTAAAGAAGTCTGATCTGAGAGCGATCACTTTGTTCCTTGGACTACACGATGATGATAAAGAGAACTGTTTGAGAGTTATGTATTCGCTCTTGTCCTGACTGGACCTGTTGAAAATATTACAGAGGATGAGGAGTAGTTCTGCCCTACTTATTATGGAGCCAGTATAGATGACACTTGCGACTTGGACCCTCAGGAGGATCCAGCTTGCGCTGAGGATGCGACCCTATTGCCTAGGATAGACTGCTAGGCTTATCTTATCTTACTTTCTATTGTATTTCATGAGATGTACTATTCAGATGTTGGGATTTTGGTGTTATTAAACACTTAGACTTATTTCTTCTGGTTGTATCTCATTCTGTGGATTTTATATCTATCTTATCGTGCCATTTATCTACCTCTAGTTTATGTGATTGAATTATATCTTCTGAGATTGTCCTCCATTAGGAAAGTATATTATATTGTGTTTAGTTGCTATTGTGACCTAGAACTGCATTCTACCGTCGTCACTACGGCGTAGGCTGGATGTACCAACGTTCTCGTGCCCCTAAATCGGGTGCGGGCCGTGACAGGTTTTCCCTTGTACAAGTACAATCTAGACTTGTACAGCGTCACGCCTAGTAGCTAGTTTTTGATCTTTCGGGATCGGGGCATGATAGATATGAACCTCTAATAACTGCCAAGTCTACTAATCATGCAAGTTCTATTAGCATTTATATCCTAACCGTCATACGTCTCAGACGTATTGGTGGCCAGTCGACTACACGAGTCTGTGTCCTACATGTGACTCACAACTCGTGATAACTCAAGGATCAAGGCCATATGAGATATATCAATACCTCACTTCAATGGGGTGGTCATCTAGTACTAAGTTATCATGTAGAAAATAAATATAAGAAAAAAATGACTAATGCAGGCGCTCGCACCCAAGTATGACTTGGACGCACAATGTGATAGAAACATATAAATAGTAAGTAATAGAAGAAAATAACAGGATAAAATAATAATAAATGAATAACAAATAGTGGCAAGGTATCTTGCCGAGAGGTAGTGTGCAGAAAATAACAACGTCCAGTAACTTAGATCGTCAGAATCAAAGAGCAATGAAAGTCAACTCCCGCAAATGTCCTCAGATGCTGAAATAAACATCACAAACATTTTTGATATAAGAAAAATGTCTAAGATCGCCTATTCATAAGTCCAATTCTAGATACAGGACCAAAATTATAATTTTGGGCAAAATCGGTATTCGCCGTTTGACCGTTTTGTACCAAAAAGCGTGCCAATACCTACGGTTGTTTCACTTAACAAAATGCCTAAAATTGGCTTTTGAAAGAAAACGAGAAAAAGTACAAAAGTATAAGTTGTTTCTAGGAAGTATTGCTATGGAAGTCTGATCTGAGAGCGATCACTTTGTTCCTTGGACCACACGATAATGATGAAGAGAACTGCTAGAGGAAGATGAACAATTGGAAGAACTAAGTCACCAGAAAGGTATCGACACAGCGGCACTGATGGCACAGTCGAATGCTTTCCTACTTTGCTTCACCCTGTTCTTGAGAAAAAGTTAAAGAAATACTTCTGGGAAATATCACTCTGAAAGTATGAGTTTTCTCAGAATCTCCTTCTCTGTATCTCTCTTTTGATGTTTTCTTCTGTTAAAAATAAGTCTATTTATAGACTAGACCATCTGTGCATAAAAAGCAACAAAATTGGGTCTCTGCGTAAGTAACTGTCACCCACGATTGAAAATCAACCTTTACGTGTGATGACACGTGTCCCATATAGAGTTGTGATCTCTACGCATGGTGACACGTGTCCCACAACTTCAACAATATGAGGAGAGCACGTACACACGTTCCTCGATAAGTGTGGCATGAAAGCCACATATGCAGACCACGTTCTCACATAGCCAGAAAAGATTCGGCGTAAAAATAATCCAAAATAGACTTCCTACGTAAAGTAGCAGACTGGGCGTAAAATAACCCAAAATAGACTTCCTGCGTAAAGTGGCTGAAAAGTAGCCTTGAGCGTATAATTAGCTCAAATAAACTTTACGCACATGAAAGCCTTGAGCGTAAAAGATTGAAATAGCTTTCATGCGTAAAGGAAGTGGGCTCTTGAGCATAAAGTAGCCTATCTGCATGCTAAACGATAAGTGTTGGGTTTGGTGTAAAAATCTTCTCGACTTCTGTGCAATGTTCTATCAGAAAATCATACTGTCAGATCAATATCACGCATATTAAATGCGACATGGACAGTCTGTCTCTCGCGTAAAGGCTGAGGATGGCTCTCGCGTTAAGTAATTCGCGTAGAGCTAGACTCTGTTTAATCTCTGCGTAAAACTTGAATCTGACTCAGTTTGACTTGCGTAAAGTTCTCAACTTCTTTGACTTGGTCTATAAAATTTATTTATGCTTCTACAACGGTCTCTAAAGTCATCAAGTTATATGTCCATGGTTCTGATTTGTTGGTACAAACTCATCAGTATGTCCAAAGATGGATTTCGGTGAGTTGTGCACAATTTTGTCTGTTGGATCGGGTCATAGGCCCGCCAAAATAGCGTTCCGGTCGAACTTCTCAGAATTGGACCAAACTTGGCTCATAGGACCAAAAAATGATACAGGTCCAGTGGTGCAAATTTTGTCTGAAGATGATGAACGTGCACGAAGTTCTGAACTAGTTTGGAAAGAGGTCGATATGGGGTATCTTGACCGATATGCCTCAATTTTGTTGCGCACACAACAAAATTGAGTTTCATCGAATCCCATACGTCAGCAAAGTCGATACGCGCCTTTCGATTCTTTCATTTTGTCACCACGTCATCCAGTTTGTCGTGGCACACACTTTATCGGTATAATTTTTAATTTTTTTCTGTTTTAAAAACTATTTTTGTTGGTTTTGGGAATCCGATTTCTCGACGCATAGTCAACGAAATCCAAATCTGCGAAAAGAGTGCGAAGTCCTATAGGTTGTCTAGGTCTGTCTTCAATTGGTTCTAAATAATTATTAACAGGTTGACAGGGATTACTTTTCAAACATGGCTACATAGACTAATTTTTTGTTCTATCTTGGAACACTTTTTTCTCGACTTTGTGCCGATTATTCGGACTGGCCGTGCGACTATATTCAAATCTACTTGTTAGGATTTCAAAAGGGTTATATAGGCTATTTATAGGGATTTACGGATTCAAAAATGATTGAGAATTCATGAAGAGGTTTGATCGGGAAGATGGGTACCTAGCGGTTGGCGCTGTGTGTTGGCAGCGCTTTGGTCGACTGGAAAGTGACTGGGAGCGACGACCGACAGTGGTAGGGGGTCAAGGTGGCACGCCTGGGTCGGGGGCCGCTCTGGGCTTGTCACAAGAACTCTATGTGAGAAGTTTATAGTTTTCTCCAAAGTTTGTCGACATCGGTTCTATATATGTACGAGTTTGAATATTCGATTTAAATTCGAATTTTATAGATGGAGTAGATTAAATCTGGAAGAGATTCGGACTACGTTTATGTAGGAAGAAATTTGGATCAATTTTATTAAGAATTGATCGATTTTTTCAATCCGATCTAAATTCAAAAATCCATATGTACACGATCTGGTTGGGGAGGGTTGTTTATCTCAGAGATTTTGATATCTCGTGAGTTATTGAAATCACTTTTTTTTCCTTTTCATATATATATATATATATATATATATATATATATATATATATTTATTTATCGAAAGCTCCAATTTATATTAAAAAAATATATATATATTTTTATCGAAAGCTCCAATTTATTGATGTATAAGGCGCAAAATGCCGAAGCCTAGACAAGAAAGCGTGACTTGCGCAGAAAGACTCTAAAAAACAAGAAAGGCAGTCGAAGCCGGTGGGTGCTCACCGGGCCAATCCAAAATCTGCCTGGATCGCGGTTAAGGCGGTCAGTGCCCGCCCTGGCGGAGAGAACATCGCTTGCTGACCTTGAGAACCTGTCTGCAGACTTCTCTATAAAGTTATGGGGAGTTGTATAATCGGCCTTCGTATCTGTACTTGTTTCAATTTTTCCATAATAACCAAATGCCGGCGGCTGCTACGATCTGGTGCCTGTTGGAGTTTTCCCAGTTGGCGAGGAGATCGTCAAAGCCCCCAGCTTGCTGGCACGATCGCCATCTGATGGAGAGGTGAGAGCACAGTTGGGTAGCGATATCACCTGAGTGTAGAACGTGATCCATAGTTTCTGCTTGCGGGGAGCGGCAGTAATGGCATCTCGACGCGAGGGTATAGCCGATGGAGATAAGTGCATTGTCGGTGGGGAGTTTTCTGCGCTGTGCTCTCCAGATGAGGATGGACCATTTGTTGGGGATTGTGGGCTGCCAGTAGGGCGCAAGGAAAGGGTTGGGTTCACCTGTGCCTCTCTTCACAGTCCTGGCGAAAGCTAACGTGAATTCTCCGCCGGAGTTCAGAGACCATCGCAGCGAACCCAAATCATCGGTGTTCATTAAGGGTTCCGCGAGGTACCGGCCGATGAAAATGCATCGCCAATTGGCAGAAGATCTGTTATTGGCCGTGGCTGTCGTTGGATGGGATTGTCGGAAATACCTAGCCTTTATGAATCGAGACCATATTGAGTTTTCTGTACGGAGCTTCCACCACAGCTTCGTGGAGCAAGCATTGACAATGTGCACAAGTCTGCTGAATCCCAGCCCTTCTTCGCTTGTGGGTTTGGCCATGGAGTCCCAGCTGGCCCAATGGTGCTTGTCTTTTCCGCCGTTGTGACCCCAAAAGAAGTTGGAGAAAAGGGACTCAAGGGATAATACGACCTTCTTCGGTGGGGAGCAGGCTACCCGGGTGTATATGGGGATGGAGGAGAGAACATGATTGATTAGGATCATCTTGCATCCCGGGGAAAGGGTAGCGTTGTGCCATCCTTCAATTTTTTTCCTGATCTTGCTGACGAGGTCTTCGATGATGCTCGAGTTGGATTTGCCATACACCATCGGGCAGCCGAGATAGGTGAACAGCGGGTAAGCGGTGGAAAAGGATGTCAGATTGGAGAGGATGGCGGAGTGGGCCCTGTCAGCTTTGTGATGGGTGTAGATGACGCTCTTGCTAGGTTTGACCCGCTGTCCGAAGCATCTTGTGTATCTAACTAGCATTCTCTGGACCGCCTCTACCGATCCAATGTCGTCTGCTGAAAAGATGAGAATGTCGTCAGCGTAGGCCAGATGAGTGATTAAGGGGCAGCCGGTGGTGGTGTGGAAATGATGGAAACCGAGCGAGTTGGCTAAGCTGTTGAGATTTCTGCTAAGGGCTTCGGCCGCGATGATGAAGATGATGGAAGAAAGAGGGTCTACCTGCCTGACCTCACGACTGGCTTTAAAGAAGCTGTCGGCTTGCCCGTTGATGATGGTGGAGAACCAAGAGTTGTTGATGGATCTGAAGAGGATGTCTATCCACGATTCTGAGAAACCGAAGGCCCTAAGCATCCAGATCATGAATTGCCAGTCGAAACGGTCATAGGCTTTCTCCATGTCGAGCTTGATAACCACGTTCACCCCTGGAGGGCAATTTCATGCAAGTGATCATCTCCTGAGCCAAGAGAATGTTGTCGGTGATGTGCCTTCCCGTCACGAAGCCACTTTGTTCTTCGGAAATGATCTTAGGGAGAAGTGCAGACATGCGGGTCGCGATAATCTTCGAGATGATTTTATTGGTAAAGGTGCATAGGCTGATGGGGCGGAAGTCCTTGAACGTCTCCGGGTTGTCTTTTTTGGGGATAAGAATTAGGTTGGCTCGAGAGATGGATTTAAGGTACTAGCTCATTGAAAAAAAGGCAATGGCGGCCTCATAGATGTCGTGTTCTATGATGTCCCAACAGGTGCGGAAGAAAACTCCGGAGAAGCCGTTAGGCCCAGGGCCGCTGTGCTCGTCCAGAGCCCAAATGGCTACCTTGACTGTCGCTGCCAAAGGGGGGATAAGAAGCTGCCCGTTCTCTTCGATGTTGATCGTATGGGGGATCTTGTCAAGGAACTCCTCATCCTTGCTGATGGTGTCTTTGGAGAAGAGTTTGGTGTAGAAGTCCATGGCGGCCGACTGAATGCTCCGATGGTCTTTGTGTAGCCGATCGGTATCATCAGCAATTTGGCGCAGGCTCAGCTTTTGTCTGCGGCCTCTAACACAGGAGTGAAAGAAGCTCTAGTTTCTGTCTCCTTCGGCATCCCAAGCCAGCCTGACTTTCTGCTTCCAGAATTCTGTTTCTATCTTCAGCCAGGACTTGAGAAGTGCTGTGATGAGATGTAGGGTGGCACAGTTTTCCTGCGACTTGTCCGTGGCTAACAGAATCTCCACCCGGGTGACATCGTCCTCCGCCAACTTAATAGCTTAGAAAATGTTACCGAAGGCGTTCCTGCTCCAGGTCGCTAGAGCTCCCTTGGTCGCTTTAAGTTTAGCTGCTACTCGAGCGAGGGGGTCGGGGTCATCGACTGAGTTCCAAGCTGTGGCTATAATGTTCTTGAATTAGGGTTGAAGGCTCCAGAAGTCCAGGAATCAGAAGACTTTCTTGATGTGGTGATGATTACTGCTGACCTCGATAAAAATGGGAGAGTGATCCGATTCCGTGGTATTTAGGTGGAAAAGGTTGGAGATGAGACCCAAGTCAGCCCACCGATTGTTAACTAGAGCACGATCAAGACGAGAGTATTAACGCCTGGTTCTTTCCTGCATGTTACACCAAGTGAATGCGTTGTCGGAAAACGGGATGGGGATCAAGTGGGCATCAAAAATGAAGGTGTTAAAATCTGTCATAGCTGACTGGATGGGGGGACGGCCCCCGGCCTTCTCTTTTCTGCTGGAGATGGTGTTGAAGTCGCCAACACATATCCAGGGGAGGTTATTGAGGTTGTTATGGGTATCCGTCAGGGTGCCCCATAGCCTCTTGTGCTCGATGATGTCGTAGCTGCCGTGCACCGCCGATAATAGGGATCGGTGCCGAAGGATGGAGTGCTCAACCCAGCAGGAAAGAGCTTGTCTGGAGTCTTGGACGGAGCCGAATTTGACGTTGGCTGCGAAGAAGATCCAGATATCGTTGCATCCGGCGATCGTGGATGGGAAACCGAGTTGAAGTTGGAAAGCTTTGAGTTTCTTCTTAGGGACTTTGGGTTCAATGATGATCAAGATGTCGAGCCGGTGGAGTTTCTTGAGGCTGATAAGTCTGTTCATGGTGGGTTTGTTGGCGATCCCACGAACATTCCACGAAAGGATGTTAAGCATTGGGGGGGAGGGAAAGGGGGGATTGTGGAGCTTTGCAGCCGATCTAGTAGTCATGGTCGTGGCCTTTTTGGCATTTTTCTTCTTTTTCTTACGGGGCTTTTTGGGAGTTGTCGGTGTTGCTGTAGAGAAGCCTGCAGTTTCCTCGCTCTGTTTTGGATAATGAGTTCTGAACTCACCTGCTGAGTGGTATCTTCTATCTCTGTTTCTTGAAGGGCGCAGAGGGAGTTAGTTAGGTCTAGGAGACCTGCTTCCTTGGCTTGCTGGAATCTGTATGCGGCGTCCGATCCTAGGATAGCCAGGATGTCTTCGAAGGTGCTGCCTTTGATCGACATGGGTTCTTCTGCTTCGGGGGGAGGGAGGATGGGTACGAGCTGGTGGCCTATGGCTCCGCTCTCTCTCTCCTTTGTCCGCTGTCAAATCGTTCTCTGCTAACGGAAGAGGCTCTGCGTCCACAAGGAAGAGGACGTCGAACGGGTTACGGAGAGAGATGGCCTTCGGTTCGTAGGGCACGATTCTTGGTTGATAAGGGGGCTTAAGCTGGGGCTGGTAGAGATTTTGCTGTCGGTAAGTTGGGGATTGGAGTTGGGACGAGGGAGGGTGGGTGATGGTTGGGCGGCTTTGACCGGCTGGAAGGAGTGAGTTTTACGGCGGGCCGGCTTCTTGAGCTCCAGGTGGGCTTTGTAGAAGAACCTAGTGAGGTGTCTTCTCAGCTGGCAGTGCCTACAAAAAATAATGTTGTTGTCATACACTAGCACCTGTGAATGCATTCTACCTCCGAGATCGAGCTGAACTTGTTCTGGCGGTTCAGTGGAAAGATCGAGTTCCACGTATATCTTTGCGTAGTTTCCTTTGGAGAGGGTGCGGGTTTCTTCCACGGTAGATACGAGTGTCCCGAAAGAACTCGCAGTCCTTTTGAGGGCTGCTGGTGCGAAACATACGAGGGGAAGGTTGGGGAGGGTGATCCACGCCGATATAATGGTTGAATCGACTTTAGGGTTGAATGTAGGAGACCATTTGGCGATCTTGATGCTCTGGTTACCTATGGAAGTGGAGCCTTTAGCCCACACTGTGGAGAAGTCATAATCCGATGATAGATGGAGGAAAAAGTGTTTGGGGTCCAGTGGAGCGACCTTGAAAGCTGAGGTGAGCCCCCATCCGGCGATGGCCTCTTGTACCGAGGCGATCTTCGGGCAGCCTTACTAGAATTTTAGGACGAAGGTCTTCGCGAAGTTGTTGGAGAGGGAGGAGATCTCTTCTGAAGAGAAGGGGATTCGGATGGCCTGGCCTTCGGGGGGGGTCCGTGAAGACGATGTCGGGGAGCTCTAATCCCACTGGAGGGGGGGTCGGGGACGCCTTGCGGTCCGGGCGCAGGGCTTCTGCGTATGACGCCGGCTGGGAAGGAGACTCGACCGAGGCGGTGGGGAGCTGCCCGGGCTGAGGGGGAAGGATGAGGGAAGGGTAGGGGAGAGCTGGAGCTCGCGACCCCGGGGGGATCGGGGAGGGGGGAGCCGAGCCCTGAGATGAGGGGGAGAGGAAAACCGCGTCGAAGGAGGAGAACAGAGGAGGGGGTACTGCGCCTGCGCCTGCTCTAGAGGGAGTGCCAGGCCGTAGGGAGAGAGAACCCGTCCTAGCAAATGAGAAGACTCGAACGGGCGCATAGGCCTGACCAGGAGCGCTATGCGCATAAGGGGAGTCAGCTGCCATAGGCACATATGTGGACGAGGAGCAGGGGAAGATAGGGTGGATGCTCGGGGCTCATATGCGCCAAGGAGGCTGTCGACTGTAGGGTGCGCATGAGGGGGGGAGCCAAGGGGAACGGGAGACCTAACATACAAAGGGCGCATGGGAGAGCAGCCAGCTAGGGGCGTATGCGCGCTGGGAACTCCGATTGCGCCAGAGCACGCATGAGGGGGAAGGGGCTCTGAAGGCGCATAGCCCGAAGCCCGCTGTGGGCGCATGCACTGGTCAAGCGCTGTGGGCACATAGGCCGCGCCCTGAGAGTGGATCATAGTTGGCGCAAGAATTGCAGCCAAAGTTGGGGGGAAATTCGAAATTCAAATTTCTGGTGAGGAGCGGGAACGTACGACTGCCAAAGAGACACCGTGCTAGGAGACCGCAGACCACTGCGCGACCGGGGGGGGTGCAACTGGGGTTGCCGGCGAGTCCAACTGGGCCGCATAATAACCCACCTATTCAGAGCCGTATAAGCTCCTTTAAACTGGGCCGCATGCAGCCCCACCAAACAGTGCCGTATAAGCTTAGTTCACACTAAGTGGTTTTCTCTGGCCATCTTCTAACTTGTTTCTTTTGTCTTTTTTCAGTGAAGTTGCCAGTCAATCCTGCGGGAGAACTCTTGGTAGGTCGAGCCCAATCTGCTGTGGGTGTGAGGTTTGACCATTTAGTTGATTATGTGTCGAACCAATTTTCCAAAGATAAACCTGAGGAGAGGTTGAGAGATACCAAGAACCAGTCCTTCTACTTTCACTTGGGCATGATGAATTCGAGGAAATTGGGGGGCCAACACCTGAGACCTGCATTCCTCGTTGGGGATGCCCTGACTGTAAAGAACTCCAATATTTTAGATATATCTGAAAGTTGGAGTTTTTCTTCTAACGGGATGGCGATCCACATTCCTTAGATGGAGCGTCACTTCCCGCTGTCGTGGTTCAACATGCTGCCAATGGACAGACAAATGGTGGACTCCTTGACTCCGAGCCGGCAAAGGATGTTCATGGGTGACATTCACTATAACAAAAACTTGGGGTCGGTGGTTGCGAACAAGACACCGATCAGCTGCTACGTGATGGGGTTCACCCCGGGTAGCTTCTTAAATGTGTAGGGTCCCAACTTCCGATTCTCGCAAGCTGACACCTTTATGAACCAGCTTGCTCAGAAGGGGTCCTACTCCATTAGTCAGTTGGCGCTGCTGAACTAGATGAACCCCATCCCTTCGTGGATCAACTTGACCACGTAGATTTTTCGGACATACGAGAATCTCCTGTACGAGATTGGCCTCTATCACGCCATTCGGGGCATCTGTTACGGTCTGCCCATAAACAAGAAGTTGTTCATGGCTCTGCTTGAGATGTGTCACGACCCGCACCCACTGTTAGGGCTGAAATTAAAAACGTGGATAAAAATCATGACGGATTTGGGTAGTTTGAGACAAAAGAACACAACTATATAACATAATATATCAAGAACTCACTCTCTACACTAATATATATATATATGAGACACTATAGAACACATCTCCAATACAAAAATATGAGATTAAACATGTAATAATTAATTCATACATAACAACAACACATAGTGTGTCCAAATTTGGGGTTTTCCCACATGGACACAACCACAACACAAAGGACACTCCTATGACCTCCAAATGGACACGAAATGGACAAATGGAGATTCAACCATGGGGGTCATTCCTATGGGTTCAAAATAGACCTATATGCATGAGGAAATGAAAAGAAGAAGGGATTTATACCTCCCGGTAGATCGAATCGAAGAAAAGCCTTCCCGGAGCGACACCGACACGTAGAGATTCCAAAAGGACACGAACGAGCTCCGAATCCTCCCAAACTTGGGTAGCTTCCTCCTTGGCTAGAATGGAGAAGGAAAGAAGAAGATTTGGTGGCGAAATGGAAGGATTTGGTGGAGAAATTGCTAGGGATTGCTCTCTAGGAATTTGGGAAAGAACAAGAGAGAGAGTGTGGATGAGAATAATGAAATGAACTTGAGCCTATCCTCTCCCAAAGTGGCTGGCCATATGGGGCTATTTATCCTATTATGGTAAGGTCCAAAATTCCCCCACTAACCTATTCTATGAGCATTAGGAAAGGGCTAATTGGTTGGGGCTAAATTAGTCATTCTAAAGTCCCTAATCACACTAACCTTATCCATAATAATTAGTCTAACCTCTAACTAAAATATTTCTATCATGTGGACTAAAATTAATATCATGTGGGCCATGTCTAACTAGTGTGTGGGTCCCACTAGAGTCAAACTACCCCCGGGTCCCCGTTTCAAGTCGGATTGAGTTGAAATTCGAACCCGACTCAAATAACCCCAAAATAATATCATAAATAATAAAATAAATTTCAACCCCAAAATAATATCATAAATAATAAAATAAATTTTAAAAATATTCAAAAATGTAAAATGACAAAAATACCCCTGTTTCTGAAAACTGGGAGTGACAAATCTATCCACCTTAAAAAAAATTTCGTCCTCGAAATTAAAACAAAGCAATCACAGGAAACACATGCAGAAAACAATCTCATTCAAATACTTTTCAAAAAAAAATCAGCAATAAAAAAGAAATCTCTTTGAGGCACATCAAACATTTGTAAATAAAAACTGATACGTGTCCGATGCGGACACAAAACCATCACAAAATCACACCTATCAAAGGTCAAAATCAACAATCACCAACGCAATAAATATCAAAATAATTCAAAGAGGTCAAATGCAAAATATCCTTGGGCCAGAAATGACATTAAAATATCCTAATCACATGGTTAGGCTCTAGGTCAAACAGCCTCTAGGGTTTCACTAGCAAAACATCAAAATCACAAGTCATAATTTTAAATAGTTTTAAAATAATTTAAAAATTACCAAAAATCATATCATGATTTAAATGTCAAATCAATAAATGATTAAAATTACAAAATTTCAAAATTACCCTCATTTTAGAGAACTGGGTGTTACAAGTCTACCCACCTTAGAAAAATTTCATCCTCAAAATTAAAATGTTCATACTCCTTCTAGGTCAAACCCCCCCACAATCAAAGTCTCAGAACTTAAACAATCATACGATTTAAAAGGATGACATACAGGGTCATGGCATACGGTGGTAGTGAAAGTCTCATCTAGGTATACTAGTCATGCTAAACTAAAACGGTCATATGGTATCAAAACACACAAGCAATCTAGGGTGCTAAACTAGAAAAGATACAGAAATAACAATCATCAAGACTGTAAGGCAGTCTACCATCCTATATGAAAACTGGTACTTATCAAAATAAAATAAAGTTAACTACCATTTATCTAATAAGGGGTACTATTCAAGAAAATCAAAATCAAAAGTTAAAGAATGAAAGCCAATTGCATGGAAATCCAATCACAATATATTTATATATATAGCGTTAGAGAGGAAAAAGCTAGCATTATGTACAAGTTATGTAGTTCGTGTGTGTATGGGTGTATTTAGACATGTTCATATGGTTAGATAATAGGCGTGTGTGTATGTGAAATATACATGAAAGTGCATAGGAGGATTTAGGGTTTCAAACAATGACTATCAAGTTGCACTAATCATGGCATATTGGTTAAACAATCTACAATACACAACTCATTTGCTCATAACATGCATGGCTAACCATGTATATATGCATATATAAAGAGGTAGAGATTTAGTTATGTATGTATATACATTATAACATGTATGCCTAAGCTCTATATATATCTATAAAGATATATAATCATGACATAGAGAGGAAGAGTTAGGTTACATGACAGGGTATACTAAGTTAGGGTGTGTGTGTGTCCTTGTACAGGGTTATAGCTTAGTATTGAAAGGTTAAACCCAGTTTTAGTTCAGCATTTACACACAAAATATGAAAATAAGCTAACATTTAAACCAGTACAATATTAACATAATGTAATTTCAAAATTTAGGAGTTTGAAACATCACAACTAATCTCAATGCTCCCAATACATCCTAACATGATAGAAATGAAACCCTAATATACTATCAATACATTTATCTACGCATACAGTTCAATATTACATGTTAAATCTGAAATTGAACTAAGCATTGGAAACCAATGTGAAAATGTTAACATGTATTCAGTTTTCAAGATCTTGGAGAAATTTGAACATCGAAACGAACTCAATGTTTATCACAACCTATCGTGTAAGAATATGAAGCCTAATATTATATCCCTACATAGAACAATGTACACAGCTCTTAAAATTACATTTAAAACAACAATTTGAACTAACATTTAAAATCCCGTATTAAGGGTTAATATGCACACAGTCTTAGATTTGACAAATTCAAACACAAAACTCAACCAAACACATTTTTTTTGAATTGAAACCCTATGTATAACATACATGTGCAGTGATGTAAACAAAACTATTATCATGAAATTTATATTTAAATTATGAATTTAAACTGGAAAAGCAGAAAACCAGAAATATTAGGGTTTTGAAAATTTTAACATTAACAACATATTAATATGTATTTAGATAGGTGGAAATCAAGTGTAGCATGCATATGTATCAGGCAAAATGTCTGTGTCCACTATATCTATATTCTCATGTCCGAAATAAAATCAAATTCTATATCAAGACCAACATTCGATTCCTACCAATATTGCAAGACAGGTAATTGACGAAATCATGACAGTTTTATTATCATTATTATTTAATAAAATAATAATAGCAAAAAGGAATAACAATGAAATCTATTCTGCTTATCTGTTTAAAGAAAGAACCATTTTAAAACCCAGAGCTAAATTATCAAATCCAAGATAAAGTCTAGCAAAATCGTCGATTCATTGTATTAAGAAGGAGTTCATGGTAAGAAGTTACACAAAGTTTATAAAAACAGCTAAAGCTACTCCTAAGTTAAATAAATGAGAAATAAAACAAATAACAATTCTCTCTTTCTTTTTTTTTTCTTTTTTTTGAAGGACTGAAACAAAAGTAGAGAAAACATGTTCAAAAATATTTAAGGTACAATCTGATAATCATATGCATCTTCTTGAAATTATGTTGTCAGAATTCTGCCACGCCAATAAGCATAGCTGCAATAAACGATAGAGTCCATAATAAGGCATACACCCTATAATCATGTTATCTAGAATTCTTACCACGCCACCCGGTATGGCTGCAAGAAAATCTAGATTTCATAACTAAGATAAGTATAGCTATATCAGGCTCTACGTCCTTGTCATGCTAGCAAATATGACTGCAATAAATTCTAAATTCCATAATAAAGTAGACTTTTACCTTTCTCACTGTCCTTATCAAGTATGTTATCAGGTTATACCTTAATTCCAAAAAAATGTACATATACATATAAATACAAACTCAAATTCAACAACTAACATCAAGATTCAAAATTCAACAATAATCCATCAAAAATCATAAAAATATAGACTCAAATTAAACCACTATCATCAAGATTCAAAATTCAACAATAATCTATCAAAAATCATAAAAATACAGACTCAAATTCAACCACTAACATCAAGATTCGAAATTCAACAATAATCCATCAAAATCAAGTTCAATAACAGGAAGTAAAGGTAAATCAAATCAGGGAAAAACAGATTTCAAATCGAAGTTAAAATAAGATTCTCAAGGGTCATCCCAGGAATCTCTCAAGGAATCCTAACCGTGATTGAGTACCTTCAAAATATATCCTATTCCTAATGCAGGCTGTAGTGGCACTCTAGTTCGAATACCACTACATAAACTCGACCTGCATGGGTCACCACTAAAAATGTGTCACGATCCGCACCCACTGTTAGGGCTGAAATTTAAAACGTGGATAAAAATCATGACGGATTTGGGTAGTTTGAGACAAAAGAACACAACTATATAACATAATATATCAAGAACTCACTCTCTACACTAATATATATATATGAGACACTATAGAACACATCTCCAATACAAAAATATGAGATTAAACATGTAATAATTAATTCATACATAACAACGACACATAGTGTGTCCAAATTTGGGGTTTTCCCACATGGACACAACCACAACACAAAGGACACTCCTATGACCTCCAAATGGACACGAAATGGACACAAATAGAGATACAACCATGGAGGTCATTCCTATGGGTTCAAAATAGACCTATATGTATGTGGAAATGAAAAGGAGAAGGGATTTATACCTCCCGGTAGATCGAATCAAAGGAAAGCCTTCCCGGAGCGATACCGACACGTAGAGATTCCAAAAGGACACGAACGAGCTCCGGATCCTCCCAAACTTGGGTAGCTTCCTCCTTGGCTAGAATGGAGAAGGAAAGAAGAAGATTTGGTGGCAAAATGGAAGGATTTGGTGGAGAAATTGCTAGGGATTGATCTCTAGGAATTTGGGGAAGAACAAGAGAGAGAGTGTGGATGAGAATAATGAAATGAACTTGAGCCTATCCTCTCCCAAAGTGGCTGGCCATATGGGGCTATTTGTCCTATTATGGTAAGGTCCAAAATGCCCCCACTAACCTATTCTATGAGTATTAGGAAAGGGCTAATTGGTTGGGGCTAAATTAGTCATTCTAAAGTCTCTAATCACACTAACCTTATCCATAATAATTAGCCTAACCTCTAACTAAAATATTTCTATCATGTGGACTAAAATTAATATCATGTGGGCCATGCCTAACTAGTGTGTGGGTCCCACTAGAGTCAAACTACCCCCGGGTCCCCGTTTCAAGTCGGATTGAGTTGAAATTCGAACCCGACTCAAATAACCCCAAAACAATATCATAAATAATAAAATAAATTTCAACCCCAATATAATATCATAAATAATAAAATAAATTTTAAAAATATTCAAAAATGTAAAATAACAAAAATACTCCTGTTTCTGAAAACTGGGGGTGACAAGATGTATAATCGTCGTACGGGGACCTTCTTTACCCCTGGAGGGGAGATGGGACTCGCTCTCCACGAGATGCGTAAAGTCTCCAGGCTGCCCTGGGGAAATGAAGTCTTCGAAGCGTATACCCCCACGAACGAAGAGTTCGAAAAGTTGGAGCAGCGGGTCCCGAGCTTTGTTGCTGTCTACCGGAAACTACTATGTCACCATAGTATATGCCAACAGACGTCCAAGAAGAAGGACGCTAGCTCGGAAGGGAACCTTTCTCATACTAAAACCTGGCTTAGTTACCTTTTTAAGCGAGGCGCCTCCGGCCGGGTCTCTCCTCGAAGTCCTCGAACCCGGAAGTATAGAATGAGGTGTCGACCGCCAAGAGGGTAAAAACCACGGGCAACAGAATTAGGAGTCAAACTGACTCCTTTAATTATTTTTATCAGGATACCCAGCAGATGTCTCAGAAGGCTCTCCTAGCTGGATTTCTGATGGTATGGCTGCAGAACTGCGTGGTCTCGGGAGGGGCTGGTTCTATTGAGAGGATCAGCCATAACTTTATCCTTCCCATTGTGAAGCTAGTCTTTGGGGCCAGACTAGCTCTTCTCCCTGCTATGGTATGCAGCATACATCATGGCCTCTGCACTTTCTTGTCCAAGGTCATTGCCTGTGATACGGCAAAGGACTTTGAACGAATTGAGCTGCCCTATCATTATCTGATAGGGTGGCTGTTGATGCATTGTCAGTCTTTGATGAGGCCTGGCCCAGAAGACGACTTAACTGCCGATGATGCTTTCATCTTCCAGTATCGCTGTATGCCCTGGGAGTGCGATACCATGCGCACCTGTCGGATGGCGCTGGCGAGAGTGGACAGATACACCTTTTTCGTGTCTGTTCCTTCTTTTACTGATGAAGAAGTAAACGACGTACATCTTGATGTTACTGGGCCTTCTCACCTCTTATCCGATAAGATACTCCTCTGGTTGCAGAATATCCATCCTGCACACCTGGTATATCGCAACCGTAACTCCGTCTTCTTGGAACCTTACTTGCCCAGTCGGTTCTTCCGACAGTTTGGGTACAGTCAGATGTTTTTGGACAATCCCAGCTCCTGCCTGGGTTTTGAAGGAAGCGTTCTCGACGATATACGGGCTTGGCACTACTACAACTCGGTTCACACCCGCACCAGCTTCTCTGTACCTGATGCTAGGGAGTCAGGGCAAATTTTGTACTTGGCGGCTCTGTACCATGTTATGGTGAACAAGCCCCCTCATGATTTTGACCCAAGTACCAGTTTTATTGTTGGTACTGGCTTGGAGGAGACGCCAAAAGGGTCTAAGACGGGGAAAAAGAAGGGGAACACAGTTGATGTGTCAGACTCGGAGTCCACCAATGCGGACGAAGTGGATGACGCCAATAACTTGCCTCCTCCTCCTATAGATGATGTGGTACGAATCAGCCCCCTGTTTTGCCTGGTCCTTCATGAAAGCGAAGCAGGCGTGGGTCCACTGTTGGCGGCATAACTTACTCCCAGAAACGGGCTGCTGTCAAGCCTCGAGGGCCAATCATTAGGGAGAGAAGCGAGAATGTTGATGTCGTTTCGGAGGTGAATCGAATTACAACCATCTTTTTTAGCTCTTTTTTTTGCACTATGATCTGATCATTCTTTTTTTCTTTGTAGGCATCAGGAGAAGTGGACTCTCGAGAGCCGGCTACTGTCTCTGAGGTCGTCCCGGCTCTAGCCACTTTAATTAGTGATTTTAGTACCGAGATTATTTTTGCCAGGTTTCTCCCAATGACGGCTGAGGTTCCTACAGTTGCTGACATCTAAACCCAGGGCGACGTGGGCTCTACTGAACCCATCCTCGAGGTTGCTGAATTCTAGCCGGGTGATACTGACCCAATTGTGTCTACCTCCGGGGCGGCTGGGGCAGAGGAACCAGCTGCATTCGGCTCAGATGTTGCTGGTGAGGAGGATACAATGGCTGTGAGTGAGCCTCAGCCTCAACAACCCTCCCCTGGTAAGCTAAGTCAAGTCTTGACTAGTGAGGAGGTTCATTTGCTCTATCTTCATATCCTTCGGGTTAAGCTGTTCGATGGTTGCTTCGGACATACAGGTCCTGCTCCTTCGCTGCCAATGACGGACATCATCGGGGGAGAAGTCACCAGAAGGGATCTGGTGGAAGAAAGTATGCCTCCTTCTCCTCCAACTCATAACGAGGGGCCTCCTGCCGGTTTGAGTTCAGGAGAACAGGCAGTAGAACGGCCAGGGCAGGGAGAAATGGTCCCTGCGCCCTCCTTGGTTCATGTGGCTCCGGAGGTCGACCTTTCCGCCCTGCTAAGTCTCCGGATCCTTCGGGCTGCGGAGGAGGAGATGGCCGCTATTCAAGCATCCTATCGCTCGGAACTTGTTTCCCTAGTGGCAGGGGCATCAACTTCCGGTGCATCTTTTTCAACTCTGCCAGCTACTCTTCCTTTGATGCCGTCTTCCGTAGAAGTTCTGGATGAGTCGTCGAAGGATGTGGTTGAGAGTTTCTACCGCCACCTGAAGCGAGGGGTTGAAGCTGCTGTGGAGAGGGGGACATCTTTTGTATTGGCCCGTCAATGTGCCCGTGGCCATATTGAAGTCCTCAGAACTCTCCCAGTGGGGCAGGGATGGTCGAGCTTTTGGAGCCCAAATTACTAGAAGCTGATAAGCTCGTAGCCCAGTTTCAAGGACTGCGGCAAGTCGATCTGCCTTCAGCAATAGATCAGGAGCGTGCCTTCCTTATGACTACCATGGAAAAGGTAAGGACGGTACGGGAGACGTCCGAGCCTGTTCTAATGAAGGACCTTTGAGATTTATCTCTGCAGTACGATCAACTAAGCCACCGGGGAGAGGATTGCATTGCTCGGAAAGAGGTCGCCTCTCGTGAGATAATCGACACGAAGGAGCAGATCCTCCAGCTTCAGAGGAAATTGGCCTCTTTGGAATCTGAGCTCCAAGCTTCTCGCCAAGATAAGGAGCTAATTCTCCAGGAAGTCGACCGGGTCACCCGAGCATCTATTGCCTTAGAGCGTGCCTTGAAGAGACTTGAAGACGGCTGGCAGGCACATACGCATCTGGAGGATGCAGAGAGGTTGACTCAGGAGACGGAGTGTCGGGCCAAGCGGAGGATTGAGCGGTCGACGGCCCAACTGAAAGACCGGCTCAGAGAGTTATGTGTCGCCGAACCATAATTGGCTTTTTCTTTCTTTCTTTATGATGTTCTTTCATTTTAACAGGGACGTGGTCCCCGAAAATGTAGTACTTTTGATTTTCAATGAATGACTATGTTTACATCATCCATTATCTGTTGTGTTTGTATCGTATTTTTGGTATTATGATGTTTGCCCCACTGGGGGACTTTCTGAGGACCTATTATCCTTGGCATACCTTGGTTTTAGGTATGGATAATAAGTTTGATAGAGATACCTAGAACGACTCCGTTGGTAAGGCGAACATAGAAGTTCTTGGTATTGGGCGAAAAGAATCCAAGGAACAGCTGGGCTCCAGAGGCATGAGGTGATGAGAAAAGAGGCGCATGTACTAAAGGACCTAGTACAACATTTTTGGTCAGTTGTGGACATTTTTGGTCAACTGTGGACATTTGTGGTCAACTTTCGATATTTGTGGTCAACTGTGGACATTTGTGGTCAATTATGGACATTTGTGGGCCTATTATCCTTGGCGTTCCCTGGTTTTGGGTACAGATAATAAGTCGAGAGAAAACAAACATACTTACTCAGAGGTAATGAGGACGTGGTAAATATGGAGGCTTTACAATGGAGTCTTCCTACTCAGAGGTAATGAGGACGTGGCAGGAGTGGACTCCACGAAGGGTACATAGAACAACTCAGAGGTAATGTGGATGTGGAAGTTCTACGTAAGGGGTGTTTTGTTTTTGATGGAAGTGAAACAACTCAGAGGTGACATCGATGTGGCTGTTTTGGGGATTTTATGGATCTGTTTCCCTTTTTTATGCACTGAAAGCGCGGGTAATAGATTATGAGGAAAATACTATTTTAGGAAGAAAGTTCAGAGGTATGATCATACATGACTTACTACCCAGAAGATGCGATATAGATTCATTTGGAGTGACCAGAGTGTAAGTTCAGCGGTACCTAAGGGTACATAACTCAACAATCCGGTTGATTCGGCGGGTGTCATTTAGACATAATACTTATTCAGGAACTTACCGTTGATGGGCATCATGAGCAAGTCTCTGTTTTGCTTTACGAGACGGTATGTACCATTGGAGAATACTGCCTCGATGATAAATGGGCCTTTCCACTTTGGCTGGAATTTGCCGGCAATTTTATGAGTCATAACCATCGGCCTCCGAACTGCCAAGATGAGATCTCCAACATGGAATGTTCTGAGTTTAACCTTCTTGTTGAAGGCTCCAGAGATGCGCGCTTGATAAAGCTCGATTAGTTGTTGAGCTAACAGACTCTTCTCGTCTAAGGCCTCCAACTCCTGTAGCCAGCGACGGTAATTATCATCCGTCGTCAATCGATAAGTGAGGCCGACGCAGAGCGAGGGGATTTGAGTCTCCAGTAGGAGAACTGCCTCACTTCCATACACCAAAGAGAATGGTGTGTTCCCAGTTGCCGCCCGGACTGTAGTACGGTATGCCCATAAGCATTCGCCAAGCTTTTCGTTCCAGTCATGTTTGTTTGAGGACACGAACTTTTTGAGAAGCTTGATTATAGTTTTGTTGAACGCTTCCACCAAACCATTAGCCACCGGGTTGTATGTTGTTGAAGCAACGTTCTGGATCCGGTGTTTGTCGTAAAACCGATAGAAGGCGTGGCTTACAAACTGCGGACCATTGTCGTGGATGATCCTTCGAGGCAGTCCAAAGCGATAGATGACGTGATGTTTGAGGAAGCTGATCACATTTGATGTCTTAACTTCTGCAAGCAGAACAGCTTCCGCCCATTTGGAGAAGTAATCTATAATTGCCATTATAAAACGGTGTCCTTTGGATGATGGTGGGGTGATTGAACCAATGATATCCATTCCTCATGCCTCAAATAGCCAGGATGCCACCGTCGGATGTAGGAACTCGGATGGTTGATGTATGAAATCCGTGTGGACCTGACAAGTTTTATACTTTCTTGCATAGTCTATCGCATCTGCCACCATCGTCGGCCAGTAATAGCCCATCCGACGAAGGCGGTCTTGCAGCTTCGGGCCAGGTTGATGGGCCCCACAAATGCCGTCGTGAGCTTCGCGTACCGCTTCTTTGGCTTCTGTATTTGACAAACACCGAAGCAGTAGTCCATCGTAAGATCATGGATACAACATCTTTGTCTCTGTATCGTAGAAGAATCTGAGAGAACGTCTTCTAATAGAGGTGGCTTCTTTCAGGTTTTCCGGTAAGATGCCATAGACTGCAAAGTCGTTAAATGGGAGTCTCCAGTCCTGTGTCTCATCGACCGTCAGGGCAGAATAACTTTCAACAAATTGGACGTTGTTCTTAGGACAAACCAATTCATGGCCTATTACGTCCACCAAGTGGTGAGTATGATTTGGAACCGCCAGAGAAGCGGCCAGTCCTGCTAAGGCGTCGGCTTCAATGTTCCAGAGTCTGGGAACATGTTCTATGAAGAATCCTTTCAGGGACGTAATGATGGCAATTGCAAATTGATGATAGGGGATCATGTTTTCATGGCGAACTTCATATGAACCCCGGATCTGTTTAACGATTAACTATGAGTCGCCATATGCTTCCAGGTACTCTACCCCCAGTTCCTTTGCAAGTCGGAGGCCGATAACCAAGGTATTGTACTCGGCCACGTTGTTTGAACAAGGTTCCATGAGAGAGTACGCCCGATTAATCACCAAGCCAGAGGGAGAAATCAGTACTACTCCGACCCCAACGACGATATTGCCCTTGGGCCCGGTCCTTGAAGCACCGTCGAAGAACATTCGCCAGACGGTAGCATGGGAAGCCATATTTGAATTGGCGACCTCGTCTAGGATATCTTCATATATTTTGGTTGACTCCGAACATGGATGGGCCGCTAAAAAGTCTGCCAGAGCTTGACCTTTAACAGCCTTTTGCGGAATAAAGATCATATGGTAGGAAGATAATAATATCGCCCAGGTAGTGAGAAGAGAGCTGAGTGCACCTGGTTTGGTCATGAGGACCCTAAGAGGGTTGACTCTTGATATAACATGGATGGTTTATCCTGTAATATAGTGTCGCATCTTCTGAATAGCGAACACCAAAACAAGACATTTCTTCTCCACGGTAGTATATCTATGCTCAGGTCCTATCATCATTCGATTGAGGTAATAGATAGCCTGTTCATGCCCTGCATCATTGTTTTGTGCTAGTAGAGCACCGAGGGAATGCTCCATCGCTCGCACATAAAGCAAGAACAGTTTTCCAGCAACCGGTGCCAACAGGACTGGAGGGTTCGACAGATATTCTTTGATATTATCGAAGGCACGTTGGCACTCCTCATCCCATACAAAGGAGACGCCTTTCTTTATGAGATGGGTGAATGGTTGACATCGTCCAGAGAGGTTAGAGATAAACCTCCTGATGTAGGCTAGCCTCCCTTGAAGGCCTCTGAGTTCTCGGAGATTTCTCGGGGGACCCATCTCCATGATTACCTTCATTTTCTCAGGGTCTATATGGATTCCTTGGGCAGTAATGATAAAACCCAAGAATTTTCTGCTAGATACGCCCAAGAAGGATTTTGTGGGACTCATCTTCAGGTTGTGTGCTCGCATCAGGTCGAATACTGTCCTCAGATCGTGTAGATGATCTTCCTTAGAGCGGCTTTTGACAGCGATATCATCGACATGACATTCCATCGTCTTACGCAGGTCATCTATGAAGATGACGCTCATAGCTCGTTGGTATGTGGCGCCGACATTCTTTAAACCAAAGGATATGACTGTATAGCAGTACACACCAATTGGCATTCGAAATGATGTATGCTTTTCATCGTCAGGAAACATCTTGATTTGGTTGTATCTTGAGAAGCCATCCATGAACGACATACGGTCAAAGCCACATGTGTTGTCAATCATTATGTCCGTAATAGGAAGAAGGAACTCATCCTTAGGACATGCTTCGTTCAGATTTCAGAAGTCGATACAAATTCAGATCTTGCCACCTTTCTTGAGGACCGGTACTATATTGGCGACCCAGTCTGGATGTTGTTTCTCCCGGATGAATCTACTGGCTATCAGTTTGTTGACCTCAGCTTCGATAGAATTTATGATATCTGGATGGAACCATCGTTGCTGCTGCTTGACCGGCTTTGCATCCGGATAAATGTTGAGCTTATGAAGTGCAACCTCGGGATTTGGCCCTGACATGTCTTCATAGCTCCAGGCGAATACGTCAATGTACTCTCTGACGAGTTACAAAAGTGCCTCCCGCTCCTCGTCTATCAGGCTTTTGCTGACGAAGATTGGCTTTGGAGAGGACTCATCGCCGATGTCGACTTGCATAACCTCATCTTCAGTGGAAGGATCACGAAGTTTGAAGCATTTCTCCCATTGTGCATCTAGTTGCTGAACCCAAGACTCAAACTCGAGAAGCTCGGGTACATCTTCGTCTTCTTCATAGGCGTCGGCAAATGCCATATTGATAGACAAAGCTTGCCTGAATACGTCTCCGATGCTGACATCCGAATCAAAAGTGGGTGATCCGGTTGAATATGAATGCCAGTCACATTCCTCATATGAGCTTTCAGGAGTTGTTGCAGGTGTGACATAGCCTAGAGAACGTCTGGTCTTGTTGTAGTAATCCCGTAGTTTTTCAGCCAGGACTGGTAACAGCAAAGGTAATCGCCGGCCAGTGCCGTAGTTCGAGCCTGGCGTCGCCTCTATATCATACCCCTGTTTTTGCATGAGGTACTTGGATCGGAAGATATACAGATAAAGGGGCAGTCTTCCAGTGTCGGGTTCGAGATCAACTTCTTCTATTCTGAAGGGCTGTGGATCATTCTTTCGGCCGAAGATGATTGGATGATCCTCTCCCTCGACTATGAAGCAAGCGCCTTCTACGGGACTAAGTTGGTTCACGATATAGACATTTGTCACTTGGGTGTATAGGTTGGTGCCTATACCGTGTTCCATAACATACATTATACAAAGCTTATTAAGCTCGAGGTAGTTCAAAGATAACCCTTTATTGATAAAGTAAGGTATCTTTTCAGGTGGGATTACATCGTCAGCAGAAGGAACATCAGTGTGGGCAGCCACATACTTGGCTAGCTCTAATTCCTCTTCAGCCACCCCTGTATCAATGAAGACTGGGAGGATGACCTGGACAGCTTGATCATCAGGGGCTCCACTGGTGGTGCTGAACGTGGAGTCGTTGGCGCACTAGCGACCCCCGGCTTAGTGCTTGGTGCTGGACGGGGAGTTGTTGGCTCACTAGCAGTCCCCGGCTTACCGCTCGGCTGTCGACTTGTCCTGGAAAGACGAATCATCATTGGGTTAATAGAAGGATTGGATTCTTCTGTTTGTTGTTGACCGGCTCTAGGCAGCCTGATTATCAGCGGCTCCGTAGTGGGTCTCGGCCCTTGGCCAGACATTGGCAGTCGGATTGTCATCTGCTCCTTTTGTGTAGTGAGCATCGGGTGACTAGTTGCTTCTCTACGCATAGTGGCTGTAAGAGGTGCAGTCCTGCCTGATTTGCGGGGCTGGAGATGGATTCCTAAGGGCTCCTTAGGTCCTGCAATGGCCTCCGTCTGTTCTTGAGTATCCTCCTTGATCAGGTGCCTCTTTGATTTCTCCTACAAGCAAGAATCCGAATAATAGGATTCGACCCCTTTGAAAGGATCGATGTCGGCGAATTCCGTCTTTACGAAGCCGTGCTTGTCGACGTATTTGAAGCATTGGTGCAATGTGGAGGGCACGATCATGTAATCATATATCCACGGACGCCCCAGGAGAATATTGTAGGAGGTGTCTGCGTCTATGACATAGCAGGTCACTTCCGACTGAAGGTCGCCAATTTGGCACTTCAAGCGAATCTTTCCAATGGGATAGCTTCTCCCGGAATTGAAACCGCTGATGGCGGTGCTGGTAGGAGTCAGCCGATGCATAGGGATGCGCAGGAGGTGAAGTAAGCTCTTCGAAATAATGCTTATTGAAGAACCGGGATCAATGTGCATCCGATCCACCTTGATGTCGCCGACGTATCCAGTATAATACAGAGGGCGATCGTGCAGGTTGGTCTTGATAAGCATGTCCTGCGGAGTGAACACATTGTTGGGCATTGCACCTGTACAAGCGCTGTCCTGGAGATCCGTCGGCGAGCTCTCTCTTGTAAGCTTGACCTGAGCCAGATATGCATCGGCATTCTGCAGTGCGTCACTCAGTACGACGCGAACATCTTTGGAGAGTCTTAGGAGCTCATATAATGACAATTTGGTTGGTGTGTTCGCCAATTGTGCCAAAATGTCAAAATTATAAGGCTTTTCCAACCCCTGAGGTGTGTCTTTCCGGAGCGACTTGTCAAAGCGGGTCTCCTTTGGTTTGGGCTTATCGACCGACGGAGTCTGAGAAGGTCCTAGGGTATCAGCAGTGGCCGACTGACGTTATTCAGCCGAGTTACCCGGTATGGGTTGGGTTTGTGCACCAGACCGGGTAACGACAGTTTTTGCTTCTTCGACGTCGGCTGAGATTGTGCGGTAGGACTTGACTTTCTCGCCCTTCTTCTTGCCAGTAGAGGGTGATGCTGGCTGGGTTACTTCAGATACTAAGTCCGGGTGGACCCACATGACCTTCCCTCGTGATGTGGTGAGGGGTACCAGCCCAGCAGCCTGGTCTCTGGGAGGTGGGAGATTAGCGACCTCCATTTTTACCCAGGGGACGGGTACTACGCCGTCTTGGGTCCTCGTCGGTAGGAAGCTGCCGAATTGGACTGACACCATGTTGGCAGCGACCGTCACCTCCTCGAAATCAATGGCTAAGGCCTTGGAGTCGATGAGGTTCTAGATGTACCACTTCAATTGGAAGCAGTCTTGTGTAGCATGGTGGACGTAGCGATGGTAATGACAGTACTTGGGGCACTCCATCTCTGCAGGTTGAGGTTCACGCCTTGGCAGAGGGAGCTGAATTCTGTCTCCTTGTAAGGGCATGTCAAAGATGGGCTTGACATGACTATCCTCGAAGAAGTAAGTCATCTGCGGCCACTGCTTTTCTGCCTGCTTTGGTTCGGGCTTCTGGGTTGTGTCGACCACCATAGCCTATTTGCCCTTGTTGTCTCGGTTGTTAGAGGAATTACCGTCGTTGTCATTGTTGTCATTAGGGCATTTGCCCTTGTCCTCCCCATCCGAGATGTGCAGTCCCAGTTGGCGAGCTTTTTTCAACTTGGCTTCTGTGCTAGTGGCACTGATGATGAAAGTCTTCCAGTCCTTAAATTGACTTTCACCCATCCAGAGGCTGATTGTGGGGAGCAGCCTCTTTTGGCAAATTTTAATTAAGGAAGAGTCCGGGTTACCGGAGGGCAACTTCATAGCGGTTTGGCAAAACCGCTCAATATAGTTCCTTGTCAGCTCCTTCTCTCCTTGAACAATGTCCATGAGGGTTGACATGATCACATCTTGTCCCACCTCATAGAACCTCTCCCAGAATATATGTTTGAAGCCGACGAAGGAATGGATGCAGTTGTCGGGCAAGTTGCGGTACCAGTCGAATGCGACTCCCTCCAATGCCCCAACGAGCAATCGTGCAAGGATGGCATCATCATGCGGTAGATGATCTATTGTGACCTCAAAGTAGGTCACGTATCGGCTTACAGATGTCTTCCCGTCATAAGGGTTGATGTTGAATGGTTTGAATCGAGGAGGGAAGGGGACATCTCTCCATGCAGCGGGATACGGTTGTCGTATCCTGAGGTCCTGAGAGGTTTCTCGAGCGTGAAATATTGCCCGGAGCTCCTGGACTTCTCTTCTCGCTTCTCTGGCCTCTTCTGCAGCCGTGGGAATCGACATTTCGGGTAGATTATCGCCCGGGGTTGGTGCAGTTGTGTTTGAGTCCGCATTGACGGCGCAACCCAAGCTTGTTTGGCCAGGTGTTCTTCCTTGGAGAGCCGACAGGGCTGCCTTGATCTCGTCTAATGACTTGACCAAGGTATGAAGTATGGCCTCAAGAGTGTCGAGGCGCTGTCGATCACTAGGACCGTCTTGATCATTTTCAGTCATGAATACTGTTCTCACATGAGGAGCAGTAGAAGGAACTGTAGAAGACGTGCTCTCCGAATCATACCCCCGAATGGAGAAGTCGTCGGGGTATGTAGGAATGTTCTCCACCAGTTCGGACTCGGAGGAAGTGCTACCCCCTGCATAGGAGGTTGCTTCATCTTGGCACCCACGGACATTTCCAGGGGCGTCTGGTTCTGTTGCATCTGTTGGAGGAACTATCTCCCTTGGTTCATCTTCTTGGAACACCGGATTATCGTGGATGTTCCAGGGAGTGCTACCCCCAGCTTCGGCTAGCCCCAGGGATGTAGATGATGAATCTCCAAGTGTTGATGATTTCGTCTTAGAGCGGGTGCCTTGATAAACTCCTCCTGTGATGGTTGTGGTGAACCGTTTAGACGAGAGTTTCCTGGCCATGCTAGTAGAGATCGTCGGGCTGGAAATATTTACTTTCTTTTCTCCCTTGCTGGTAGGGACCTTCCGGGCAGAATTGCGGGAGGCGAAAGGAAGCACCTCATCTCTCGAGCTTTGTTCTAGGATCGGTCCTGGTTGCTGCAGTCGTTGGAAGACGGACTGCCGATCCTCTTGTACTGCTGTCTTATTGCAGCAGCAGTTGACAATGACTTGAGTGCAGTGATGTCCATGGACGGACTCTCTGCACACCAAGGTTTCTTCTCTTTCCTTGCGCTTGTGAAGGATCACATCATGTAAGTCAAGTGCATCTCGAGCAACCTTTACACTCGTTTTGTGGGCCCGGGAGTCCCGAGCACACGAGTGTGTTGGTATCATGTTTGCTCCCTGACGTCGGGCTAGTAAAAGTACTTGTCCCTGATCATTGTTGGGAGACTCTTGAGAACCACCCTGTCCGTTGGCCGCCGGGGGCTGGACACGGGTAGTTTTGTACAACTTTCCATCAGAGGCCCGCGTGACAGTTAGCGGGACTCCCTGATGGTCAGAAGTTGGGACAGCTGACTGAGCTCGACGAGCCAGCACTGTCCTAGACTTCTTCGCTCTAGCACCCAAGGGCACGTAGTAGGAAGAGTCCAAGCTGTGCCGCACAGAGTCTGGCACATCTTTCTGGGAGCATCTGAGGTCAGGACCGCATGAGAGGCGGTCGAAGACTGAACCCGAGCCGCATAGGGCGGATGGTCTATGGCTGGAATTGGATGTCGCATGAGCCATCTCCCTGTGGTTGGGCTTGGCGGCCGCATAAGCACGCTGCATGCGGCTGGGATAGGTGGCCGTATGAGCGGTCTGCATGCGGCTGAGATTGGCGGCCGAGCCCCCCAACGAACAGGGAACTAATCCCTCCACACAAAGGCTGTGCCTGAGCACTCCACACCAGCCCAAGGAGAACCCCTTTCAGTCGACCCGGAAACAACACAAAGTATATATATATATATATATTTTGAGATCGAACGAGAGGAGTTCCAACCTAAACCCTAACTCACGCCACCGCCCCCACGACCCTCGTCGAGCCTGGGCGCACCCCCCCGCGCGGCGCACGTCGCCTGGGCCGCCGTCGGCCGGCCGGAGGCTACGTGCGCACAGCCCGCGCGCGTGTGCGTGAGCAGAGGAGCAGCAGTAATGGCAGCAACCGTGCCGACTTCGCAACGCGTTTTCGCGACGCGCTATGGATCGTTTGTCGATCCGTAAACTCCGGTATGACCCTCATATAACCCTTGTTAATTTTGATCTTTTAGTTGTTGGTAATTGCCAAAGGTTGGTCGAGAAACCGACGCAAAGTCGGAAGAAAATCTGTCCCAAGCGGAACAGAAGAAACAGTCCAACAACCCTTCTTTGCGGTCAATTTCCTTCCAATCTGTCGATAGTGTCAGAATTCTGTTTGAACAGATGTGTAGCCAACCTATAGACCTACGAAACCCTTTTTGTAGTTCCCGATTTCGTCAAGTATTGGCAGAGATATTCGAATCCAAAAATCAAGAAAAACCTAAAAAACAGTTTTGAAAAACTATAAAATTCTCCGACACGACGTCCGTCCGGCCATTCCGGGCGACGTGGTCGCGCACCGAAGGCATCGAAAGCTGCGTAACAGCTTCGTGGTCGTGTGGGCTTTGACGGAATTCAAATTGGCCGCGTGTGCGCGACGAATTCGACGCGTATCCGTCGGAATCGTCCCGTATCCGACCAATGCAAATTCAGTCATAACTTTGTGCACGCTCGTCAGATCGAGACGAAACTTGCTCCAACAGAACCGTATCATTTTTCTGGTCTTGTATGCCAAGTTTGGTCCGATTCTGAGACAGTTAAAATCGAAGTCGTTTTGCGGGCCCCACGGTCCCACTCAACGGACGATTTTGTGCACGGCCCACCGGAATCCAACTCTGGACATACGGTTGGGTTAGTATTGGAAAACTGGATCCGTAGACATGTAGTTTGATGACTTTAGAGACCGTTGACTCTGGCACGCTTTTCGGTGCAAAGCGGGTCCAACGGCGGACATCGTTTTTGCCCAAAATTACCGTTTTGCCCCTGTGTCCAGAATTGGACTTAAGGACAGGCAATCCTAGCTAATTTGACTATTCTGAGAACGTTGGTAATGTTTATTTCAGCATCCGGAGACTTCTGCATGTGTTGATTGATTGTGGCTCGTGAGTGGTATTTATTATTGGTTTCTCCAGCTAAGGACCTCAGGCAAGTGCACTTTCTGATTGCTTTTCGATTCATAGTAGTCTTTTCATTTAATGTCTATACATATATCTTGCTGCTTGTTGACACGCTCGTCACACGGAGTAGTCGGGAGGGGAAATATCTTAGTATACATGTGGACTACCCAGAAATATCCCATGAGTCTATTCTTGAACGATAGCTGCTGCACACGACACGTGCAGTATGCCGAATTTTACCCCCTAGCCGTCCACATGGCGAAAGGATATTTCACACCACTTAGATAGATGTCTTTTATTAGCTTTTACTTGTTTATTTCTCTATCGTGCTATGACATCACTTTATCTTACAGTTTTCATTTCTCATATGCTATTTTCATGTCTTGATAATTCTATTGTGTTTTGCACTGCCGTTGGTTTGTGTACTTGTTCCAATCCTGACTGGATAACCAATATTTTTCAGGTTTAGCCGCGATCACTCTTAGCACTGGGAGAACTTGGGTATGCTGAAGAGAACCTAGAAATAGATAGCCATTGTATCATTTCATTAATTGTAAAACTTTGTATTTTTCCTTTAAATATAAATGTTGTAACTGTTGTAATAAATTTAGAAATGTGAATGAGCAGCAATGTGATATTTGAGCATTTATTTCTTGTGGGCTTGACAGCGTTCTACCGCCGACTCTGCGGCGTAGGCTGGCTTGGACACGTCTCGTATCCGAAAACCGGGTGCGGGTCGTGACAAGTTTTTGTGGTGGCCCATGCAGGTCCGTTTTCGCAAAAGATTGCGAACTCGTGATGGTACGTTAGTCGTACTGTTGCGAGCCTGCGCCAAGAAATGCTCATTCACAATTAGGATTAAAAATAATTAGGAGAATGACTAGGACTAGGAGTCCCTTGTTCGAATTAATCGTTGGGTAGTTAAGGATGTTGATAGGCCATGCTATTTAGAATTATTAAATTTAGATAGCTGTCAGGTTTCTACAGATACACTGATACTTTGGAATGACATTATGATCCCAAGTGGATCCACTATTCGCTTGATTAGTTAGGCCTTCACCTTGATAATCTGTTCAATTATCCTTTGCTCTATTAGATATAACATCATATCATAAATTAGAATTGTCTGTTTTAAATACCTTGTTGCCGTAGAGAATTAGTTTAAATTATTTTTCCTCTGATTCTGTTATTGCATACGAATCTCGAAGTAGATTTATTTGGGTTTTCCCCTCAACCATTTGTAATATTTATGAAATCAAGATTAGAATGTTCTTATTTTATTTGTCTTCAGATATTTCTTTTCGACCAGCCTTTTACCTTAAGGAATGAGACTTATAGGCAGATGTTACACTATCTATCCTAGTCAATTAGATTGGAACCTTAGATATCCTTGAAGTCTTAGGAAAATAGTTGGAATAAATTTTACGACTGCAATGGCCAGTCAGCAGCGCACTGGCGAGGCACAACCCATAGGGTTGAGATTATTTCGAAGAATTGTAGGTTATAGACCATTGCTAAAACTATGTTCTCTTTGACCTCTTTAGATCTTAAATACTCTTAATCAATGTAAGGTAGAGTACCCAATAGCCTATCACATCTGAATCACGGAACCATGGATTTACCTAGAATATAGAATTTAGAGTTCTCTAGCTCATTAGTCGACCGAGGCCTTATGGGTAGGAAAATAGTAGGAAGACTGTATGAACCAGAACACCATGTAAGGTTTTGATTTTCCCAAAACCCAAATTACTTATTCCTCCTTCCAAAAATCTCGCCTACTTACATTTTGACTATCTTGACCAATGCTGCTATTACAGCCTAGCTTTTGCAAGCTTACTCTTTTATCGAGCTTGATCCAAGACATATGTCTTGCTAACATATTGTCTAATCAGAATCATTGTATTACGGTCTGATCAACCATGATGCAATTGGTTCGCTTTTTATCTAAATTACCCTACGTGGACTGAGACGTCTCCAGGATCTCATCCACGACTACTTTGACAATTCCCCTTGAATTATACATTCGCCTTTGAATCACGTAATTGTATCCCGTGACATCACCCTTGAACTCTTTATCGTTTTGTCTTCCACTGATTGGAAGGACGAAATCTCGAAATTGATAGATAGATACAGAGTATTTCCCATGGCTATGATAGTTGTATGCGAGTGTAGCTACCATCGGCCAGCCCTGTGACAGAAACCTTGCCACCATATCCTAGCCTCTAAGGTGGGTAGACAGTAAGCCTTCTCAATTCTAGAATATACCAGGATTACCAATTGATTAGAATAATATCCATTAGCATGACAACTAGTGCCCCATAGACTCCTACTTTTCACATAGATCATTTTGTGTCCCCGGCCGTGTCATTAATATTCGGAGCACGAGACCAACTGTTACCTACCAACAAAATTCATATGCAAGATCTAGACAAGTCCACCTTCACCTAGGTATAGCATGTCCCACTCAAATTCGTCACCTTGTACTCTATTTTTTGGGTACGACTTTCAGGTTATAAGGACTAGCTACGACCCTTACCATAGTATCGGTAAACTTCCCGATTTCTACTAGAGCCTCAACATCAATTCAATTCCTGCAACCCCATATATGGTTGTGATCTATTCGGAGCCCACTATGCACATGCCACTAGTGTGCCATCCAATTGAGGTCTCATGTGCTCCTTAAACACAAAGTCACTGAAGGCGCATTTCAGGCTTATAGACATAGTTAACCAACCGGACTAGCAACTAGCACAATCCCTTGGGTAGAAACCTATTCTAGGATACCCTAATCTAGCTGGGACAGTTTTATCATTAGGATCTTGTCTAGCCCATATAGATTGAAACCCAATGATCATCCAACCAATGACTGATGCCCAAATAGAGAACCCATTAAAGACCACAATCTTGATTTCCCAAATTCTGTTCCGTTATGGAACCTTGTTTGAATTAGGATTTCGAAAACGAGACTTCGGTACTGCACGGATTGCAGGCCACTCTAAGTAATGAAGGACCCTTCGATTTGCGAGTAACTGGAATAGAGTAGACCAACCTAGTAAACAAGTCAACGGTTCATAAACGCTCTTTTAGCTGTATCGTTGGATACTCTACCGCCCTTGGAAACTTCGTATTTGTTTTTGCTTATTCTTCCTTACCTCCCCGTCCTTCCTATTTCAGAGTATCAAATGGACATGCTTACTAGAACTTATCAATATTCTTAGCTACTGGTGTAAATTTACTTGCTAAGTTTTTGGGATTGCTTGATAGATATAAGTGGTTTATAGGCATCATATACAGAAGGTATCTATTTGTAGGATTGCTAGCAACTAGTTAGAAGATTATAGATTTTAGTTGTGAGGAGTAGTGTGACTCAAAGTGGGTAGAAGTCCTCGAGAGTTCATAATTACAAAAGGACTGGGAGGATGATAGAAATTACTTCGAGGAATTAAAATTTGAGGATATTGTGGTAATAGTGGATTTATTTATTTATTTTTATTATTTATTTATGTTTGAATTTTAGCATATTTATGAGTTAGAATTTCGAGGACGAAATTATTTTAAGGTGGGTAGATTTGTAGCTTCCCTTACCGGAAATATTTTTTTTTGTTATTTAATTGTTGTAAATAAAGAGTTTTAGATAAGTGTACGAATATTTTTTAAGGCAAAATGAAGAGGGGGTATGAATAGGTTCACCAAGAACTCTTAGTAGACATTTTAGTTGGTTATTATTATCACTATTATTTATTGTTATTATTATACTATTCTTATGATTATTATTATTGGTATCATTATATTATTCTCAAAATAATATAAATGGTATTCGTTTATTCCTAAAATGAATTGTATGTATTTTTAACTATGGAATATTCATAGGGATTATATATATATATGATTTTTTTTTTTAAATATGTAAGTATATATATGATTGTATATAGATATATGTATATTAATCCCTATGGAATATTCATAGGGATTATATATATATATATGATTGTATATAGATATATGTATATTAAATATGTAAGTATTTATATAAATGTTTGTGTATATATATAGGCATTTATATATATATGTAATCGTATATTAATACATATAGGTGTTTATATAAATAATTGTGTAAATATATGAAGGTATATAGGTATTTATATATATATATGTGTGTGTGTGTGTGTACTGAGGTTATTAAGAGAAATAGAAGAAAGAAAAAGGAAAAGGAATTCCCAGCCCGGCCCAAAAGGCCGAGCCCCCCAACGAACAGGGAACTAATCCCTCCACACAAAGGCTGTGCCTGAGCACTCCACACCAGCCCGAGGAGAACCCCTTTCAGTCGACCCGGAAACAACACAAAGTATATATATATATTTTGAGATCGAACGAGAGGAGTTCCAACCTAAACCCTAACTCACGCCACCGCCCCCACGACCCTCGTCGAGCCTGGGCGCACCCCCCCGTGCGGCGCGCGCCGCCTGGGCCGCCGTCGGCCGGCCGGAGGCCACGTGCGCACAGCCCGCGCGCGTGTGCGTGAGCAGAGGAGCAGCAGTAATGGCAGCAACCGTACCGACTTCGTAACGCATTTTTGCGACGCGCTATGGATCGTTTGTCGATCCGTAAACTCCGGTATGACCCTCATATAACCCTTGTTAATTTTGATCTTTTAGTTGTAGGTAATTGCCATAGGTTGGTCGAGAAACCGACGCAAAGTCGGAAGAAAATCTGTCCCAAGCGGAACAGAAGAAACAGTCCAACAACCCTTCTTTGCGGTCAATTTCCTTCCAATCTGTCGATAGTGTCAGAATTCTATTTGAACAGATGTGTAGCCAACCTATAGACCTACGAAACCCTTTTTGTAGTTCCCGATTTCGTCAAGTATTGGCAGAGATATTCGAATCCAAAAATCAAGAAAAACCTATAAAACAGTTTTGAAAAACTATAAAATTCTCCGACACGACGTCTGTCCGGCCATTCCGGGCGACGTGGTCGCGCACCGAAGGCATCGAAAGATGCGTAACAGCTTCGTGGTCGTGTGGGCTTTGACGAAATTCAAATTGGTCGCGTGTGCGCGACGAATTCGACGCGTATCCGTCGGAATCGTCCCGTATCCGTCCAATGCAAATTCAGTCATAACTTTGTGCACGCTCGTCAGATCGAGACGAAACTTGTGCCAACAGAACCGTATCGTTTTTCTGGTCCTGTATGCCAAGTTTGGTCCGATTCTGAGACATTTAAAATCGACGTCGTTTTGCGGGTCCCACGGTCCTACTCAACGGACGATTTTGTGCACGGCCCGCCGGAATCCAACTCTAGACATACGATTGGGTTCGTATCGGAAAACTGGATCCGTAGACATGTAGTTTGATGACTTTAGAGACCGTTGACTCTGGCACACTTTTCGGTGCAAAGCGGGTCCAACGGCGGACATCGTTTTTGCCCGAAATTACCATTTTGCCCCTGTGTCCAGAATTGGACTTAAGGACAGGCAATCCTAGCTAATTTGACTATTCTGAGAACGTTGGTAATATTTATTTCAGCATCCGGAGACCTCTGCATGTGTTGATTGATTGTGGCTCGTGAGTGGTATTTATTATTGGTTTCTCCAGCTAAGGACCTCAGGCAAGTGCACTTTCTGATTGCTTTTCGATTCATAATAGTCTTTTCATTTCATGTCTATACATATATCTTGCTGCTTGTTGACACGCTCGTCACACGGAGTAGTCGGGAGGGGAAATATCTTAGTATACATGTGGACTACCCAGAAATATCCCATGAGTCTATTCTTGAACGATAGCTGCTGCACACGACACGTGCAGTATGCCGGATTTTACCCCCTAGCCATCCACATGGCGAAAGGATATTTCACACCACTTAGATAGATGTCTTTTATTTGCTTTTCCTTGTTTATTTCTCTATCGTGCTATGACATCACTTTATCTTACAGTTTTCATTTCTCATATGCTATTTTCATGTCTTGATAATTCTATTGTGTTTTGCACTGCCGTTGGTTTGTGTACTTGTTCCAATCCTGACTGGATAACCAACATTTTTCAGGTTTAGCCGCGATCACTCTTAGCACTGGGAGAACTTGGGTATGCTGAAGACAACCTAGAAATAGATAGCCATTGTATCATTTCATTAATTGTAAAACTTTGTATTTTTCCTTTAAATATAAATGTTGTAACTATTGTAATAAATTTAGAAATGTGAATGAGCAGCAATGTGATATTTGAGCATTTATTTCTTGCGGGCTTGACAGCGTTCTACCGCCGACTCTGCAGCGTAGGCTGGCTTGGATACGTCTCGTATCCGAAAACCGGGTGCGGGTCGTGACACCTCATAACCTAGCCGCATGAGGGTAGCCTCATAACCGAGCCGCATGAGGGTGGCCTCATAACCGAGCCGCATGAGGGTGGCCTCATAACCGAGCTGCATGTGGGTGGCATCATAACCGAGCCGCATGAGGGTGGCCTCATAACCGAGCCGCATGAGGATGGCCTCATAACCGAGCCGCATGAAGGTGGCCTCATAACCGAGCCACATGAAGGTCACATAGGCGATCCGCATAAAGAACATTCTTCGAATTTGTGAACTGTGTCGACTATCATAAAGATTTTCTCGTCTTTTTATGAGCATGTCGCATCTCTTATTTATGTCAGAGCCAATATTTCTGTCAGAGCTGTCACTTTGTGTCAGAGCATTAATGGCCAGCTGCACGGAGTAATTATGGCCAGCTGTATAGGCCTATTTCGAACCGCATAAGGCCACGTGGCTCCCTCTGAGCCGCATAAAGCTTTTTGAGCCGCATGAAGCTTTGAGAGATTTTTTAGCCGCATGAGACCCCCCATGTTCTAGGCCGCATAGAGTTTTTGGGCCGCATAAGAATTTATTATTCTTTTCCATGCTTCTACAGTGACGTAAACAATATGAAATACATAAGTCATCACTACGCTAAGTGCATTTGAAATACCATGTTCTATATGTGATCGGCTGAGGGATCTACATGGTTAGGCTCAATTATAAATATAGTGTATGATTAGCTGTCAGGCACGAAAACACAGAATGTACAGGATTTTTATCACATATATATAAGGTATTTTGCGTCCAACTAATTATCATGGATTTAAATCATAATGTAAACAAGGTAAACACGGAAGCATGAAAAACACGGTAATCATGATATAGAATCCACAATACTAATCTCATGTAAAAGTCGTGTCGATAACTAGGAATATACATCTAAAAGCATAAAATAGAGTAACTATTAAGAAATAAAAGTAATCATCGTAAGTACTTGCCTCGGGTAAATTAAGTCGACGTGCGCAAGACAAACGTGTCGACACGGGAATTATATGAGTCTAATGCCCATAATATAATAATAATCTCCAAGTTCGTATCATCCCAAGTCATAGAAGATCATATTTTATAATAATAATCCAAGATCGAAACCGTCATCCAAAAGTCCCAATGATAATCCCATTGATAAGTTTGGAAGATTGAGCAAAGTCACAAAATAGGAACACACGATTAGATTATAATCAGATTGGGTCAAATAAGCCACAAAGAGTGCTAAAAAATGTAATCATGGTTGAGAATTGGGCTATCAAACCTAATAACTTCGATAAACTAATTAATTTAGATTTTAGAAATTAACACCAGCATTTAGAAAATATTTATTTACTATTTTTGAAATTATTAATCAAAATATTATGACAAAGTATCTAGAATAATTTAGAAATAGCTCCTCATTATGTTCCAGGGCCATCCTACATCCTGCCCCTCATTATTTTCAACCTGGGGGCCTGCTCCTCGGATGGCGCTAGGCCCACCTTACAGCAGTCTTCTGCGCACTTTTTACCTCTCCTCGCCCGATCCATCCCGACGCACCTTCCATCCTGTGCAGCCTGTCTAACGCGGCCAACGCCCTAGCGTTACACAGCACTGTAGAGATCTTCTTGGTGATATCTAACGGTGCACATACCATCTCCTATGCGCCATTGAAAGTGCTCAATAATCCTGTAATCCCTCACTTATCATCGATTGCCTAGCATATCTCGTGTGGAAACGTAAATCAAGAGGCCCAGCCTGCGGCCCCCAACAATCGCCTATCTTGCTCATACGCAAATATGGTCAGACCAGATCGAAACAACGAAGAATCCTCCAATCATAACCGATGTTGAACTTCTGGAACTTGAGAATTCCCCGTCTTCAGACACGCAAGACATCACGGTGCCATTTTTCTCCTCCGAACTTTCCTCTCTGTCTCAAACATTCATGCATACCCTCGTTCTGAAATTCTCAACTGGATGCCCGAAGATCTCTCGTGTTCAAGAAGTGGTGGCCAGCTGGGGCCTCACCTCCGACTATAGGGTGGCTTCGATGGACCCCAAATATATCCTCCTACACCTTTCAACAGAGGTAGATCATTTGAATGTTTAGACCAGAGGCACCAGTAGGATTCTCTCATCTCAAAAAAATCAAGTAGTCCCCAGATTTTAATTCGAAGGAAGACTCGACGATCGTTTCTGTCTGGGTCACACTCCCTAATCCCCAGCTCATATGCTTTATGCCAGCCACGATGAAATAGATCGCCAACTCCTTCGAAACTTTCGTGGCGATTGCTGAGGAAAGCCACAACCTGACTAAAGAGAATTACGCCAAAATATGCATGGAACTAGACATATCGAAGGAGCTCCCCAATTTTATTCAAATCTCACTCGACAGCAAGATGCACACTCAACAAATTATCTATGATAATGACATCATCTACTACAATCAATGCCATATGAGAGGCCACTCCACTCTTACTGGTGCTTGGAGGCATGCCTCCAAGGGGGCTCGAACCCGTGCCACTGCACCAGGGTGCTCCACCGTTAGCCTATATACATATACATATACATATACATATACATATACATATACATATACATATACATATACATACACATATACATACATATATATATATATATATATATAAAAAATAAAAAAATAAAAAAATAAAAAAAAATATATATATATATATTTTATATATATATATATATATATATATATATATATATATATATATATATATATATCTATTAAAGATTCTTGCGGAGAGAGGAGCTCTCCTAGGCGACTCCTTCGCGATCGACGCGCGTTCTGGTCGCCGCCTCCGGCCGGCGTCCTTCGGTCACCCCTTTCTGCGGCCCAGTATAGGTAAGTTCCTCCCTTTGCTCGGGTCCTCCGGCATCTGCGGTTGTGCCCCAGTGCTTCTTCGGGTTTGGTCCCATGGCCGTGCCCCCCTTCTTTAACGCTTCCTCAGGCGCTCTCGCCGTCATCATCTTCATGAACGATAATCCCCCTCCGGCTTCCCTCCTGACCCTTTAGTGGTCGCCCCTTGGACGGCCGAGCAACTCTCCATGATGGGCCTTGCCCCGGCTCCCCCACGGACCAATATTTGCCCCCCATCTCCTCGGCGTTCGGGCTGGCATGGCTCTCCGTCGTACCAATGTTCCTTGCCGACACTAGTCGGGAGAGGACTGGTCCTTCTCCCCACGCGATGCCCGAGGTGACATCTGCTGTTTCTATCGCCTCGAGTAGTGCACCCGTCTACTCTGTACAATGCTTGGGAACAGTGTCTGTAGCCATCAATGCTGCTACATCGGTTGCAGAGCCGTTGTTCAGCACTGATATGGTGCCCACTTCGTCCTCTCTCTTGGCGCAGGTTCATCCTACGCATTTTAACCTCGCGCTATTTTCCTATTGTGGCGGCCATGGTCTTGGGCGCCTCAGCCCAAGCGCTACGTCAATCTATCCTGAGCCCGTGCGCTTCATCGCTGCTAATAGTACCTCCACCCAGCCTTCTTTTCCATCCAGGCGTTGGCTACCTCTCTCCAATCGCTTCCCCCCTGTGCCATCCAGCGACGCGTCTTCTTTTGCGCCTGTTCTAGTGCCATCCTACATCCTGCCCCTCATTATGTTCAACCTGGCGGCCTGCTCCTCGAATGGCGCTAGGCTCACCTTACAGCAGTCTTCTGCGCACTTCCCACCTCTCCTCGCCCGGTCCATCCCGACGCACCTTCCATCATGTGCAGCCCTGTCCAACGCGGCCAACGCTCTAGCGTTACACACCACAGTAGAGATCTCCTTGGCGATATCTGACGGTGCATATATCATCTTCCATGCGCCTTTGAAAGTGCTCAATAATCCTGTAATCACTCACTCGTCATTGATTGCCTAGCATATCTCATATGGAAACGTAAATCAAGAGGCCCAGCCTGCGGTCCCCAATAATCGCCCATCTTGCTCATACGCAAATATGGTCAGACCAGATCGAAATAACGAAGAATCCACCAATCATAACCGACGTTGAACTTCTGGAACTTGAGAATTCCCCATCTTCAGACACTCAAGACATCACGGTGCCGTTTTCCTCCTCCGAACTTTCCTCTCTGTCTCAGACATTCATGTATACCCTCGTTCTGAAATTCTCAACTGGATGCCCGAAGATCTCTCATGTTCAAGAAGTGGTGGCCAGCTGGGGCCTTACCTCCGACTATAGGGCAGCTTCGATGGACCCCAAATATATCCTCTTGTACCTTTCAACAAAGGCAGATCATTTGAATGTTTGGACCAGAAGCACCAGTAGGATTCTCTCATCTCATAAAAATCGTCAAGTAGTCCCCGGATTTTAATTCGAAGGAAAGACTCGACGATCGTTTCTGTCTGGGTCACACTCCCTAATCCCCCGCTCATATGCTTTATGCCAGCCATGATGAAACAGATCGCCAACTCCTTCGGAACTTTTGTGGCGATGGCTGAGGAAAGCCACAACCTGACAAAAGCGAATTATGCCAAAATATGCATGGAACTAGATATATCGAAGGAGCTCCCCAATTTTATTCAAATCTCACTCGGCAGCAAGATACACACTTAACAAATTATCTATGATAATAACATCATCTACTGCAATTACTGCTATAGTAGAGGCCACACCACCAAGCTTCGTTTTATAGCTAATTCGGAACTGAGAAAGAAAGCGATCCATAAGGATGCACCTACCCAAATGACCACACAAAGCCATAAGTCACCTCTACTCCCTCTTTCAAACTCTCACCTTCGGTTTGGTGCCAGTGCGGGCCACTCTCGCAGCCATGTTCAACACCAGAAAAGTGCATTCCAGAAAAGCGCCACTGTACCCAACAAAACCCCGAGATTAAACTTCACCAATAAATTTGATATCCTAGACTCGGATCTCTCTAAACCCAACGAGTCCACCCACACTATTGACACCCAAGAGGCAGAGAATTCTGCTGAGCCCCTTCAGATCTGGAGTGTCTCATGAAGGGGAGCAGCCAATGAGGCCGTGGCCAGCTCCCATAAAACCAACATCAGCGATCCTTGAGCGAAGGCCCCAGGAACCAAGTATCCCTCAGTGCCACTCCCGTTTTCTGTTATACGTATTTTCAGTATACGTGTACGGATTTTTGACGTTTGTCAGGTGACCCGTGTTTTCACTTGTCCCATTTAGCCTAACCCTGGTTTAGTCTTAGCTTGACTTGGTTTATCTTGGTTTATTTTGGTTTGGTTCATCATGGCACCCTTGGCTTGGCTTGGCTTGGTTTATTATGGTTTGTGAAGAGAAGGGTTGCTATATAAGTCAACCCCTTTCTCTCTCTTCATAACTCTTCTCATTTATTTATTTATTTCTTCTTCTTCTTCTTCCTCATAACTCCTCCCATCCACCAAGAACCCTTAGGCAAGTGCAATCTTGCTTCATGATGGATCTCCTATTTTATTGTTCCATTCTCTTCTCTACTAGATTCTAAGCCTCTTTAGAGCTTAGTATTTTTGATTTTGGTGGATGTATTTGTGTAGATCTAAGTTATGAGTTTTATTGTTTTCTTGGTTTTGATCTAGTATAGTTTGGTATTTCCTAAAACCAGTCGTCCCAGGCTGTAGGTGTCACGACCCGCACCCGGTGTAAGGGCACGCGTACGTGGGTACGTCCAGCCTACGCTGTAGTATCGACGGTAGAACGCTGTCCTAGGTCACATACATCTAAAACAGTATAAGTGTACCTGTTCAAGATATACTCTCCAATCGGAGGATAATACAGAAGGTACAACTCATTCTAAGGTAGAAATAGTACGAATAGATAGATATGAAATCTCAAATGATGATACAAATAGAAGGAAATAAGTCTAAGTGTCTAAACAACACAACATCTCAACATCCAGAAATAATACAACTCATAAAGTCAAATACAAGACATAAAAAAAATAAGATAAACCCTAGCTATCTAGCCTAGGCAATAGGGATGATGTCCTCAGCTAGAGCTGGATCCTCTTGTGGATCCAACTCACAAGTGTCGTCTAGATGTGCTCCATAATACGTAGGGCAAAACTACTCAGTATCATCTGTAATATTTTTAACAGGTCCAGTTAGGACAGGAACGAGCACATAACTCTTACGCAGTTCATATCAAGAAAGGAAATGTAAAACAAGCAATAGAATAGTATACCTGAAGCGCTGTAAGAAATGTACATGAAAGATAAGAGAGATATTTATAAACTGGAGATATCTATATGGTAAGTAAGAACTGTAAGTGACTAAGTGATTTAGAGCATAAGATGGTTATGTAGTCGTCTTGGGTTGCACATGCCTAAGTTAACTGAGTTGCACATGAATAAGTAACAGGATTGCACATGATGGAAAAAAATCACATAACCATTTATACTCACCCCTTCCCCCAATCAATACATAAGGATCCAGTCATGTTAAGTTACGTACATGAGTTTTGGTTATACATGAGGCTCATGTGAAAACATGGCATACATGAGAGCACATGAAAGTACATGAGAGCACATGAGCGTACATGATTGCACATGAGAGTACATGAATAACACGAATGCAGAGAGCACAGGATGTACATGAAACACATGACATGAAGTACCCGATGCACCCGTTAAGGGGATAACATCTTAAGAAAAGATCAATATAGTACCAATCCGTGATAACAATGTGTCAGCATCAAGTAATATAGTCTAGAGCAAGAATATAAATCCTAGCAAATATGAAACGATCAGAGAATGTACTTGCCTGATATCCTGAACAACTGATATGTATAGATGTCCAACTAGAGTCACAGAGTCCTATTTAGAGTAATACAGGTTATAAAGAGTTCAAATGTATAATAATTGAAGTTTATAATGCAATCTACATGATTCTAGGTCATTCTAGGTCAAAGTCAACTCTGGTCAACCTTCTAGTCAATTTAGGTCAACATCTAAGCTAACTTGGTCAACATCTAAGCTAACTTGGTCAACGGCCTAGGGTTTGGTCAAACTCTAGTCAACTAACTCAATTAGGCCGATTGGGTCCATTCTAGGTCATACTATAGGCTAAGATACCAAGATACTACTTATAGATACCATATATACAATACCACTTATATATATACCATATATATACCCTCACATTAAATCCCTCATCTATATCCATATACCCCAATACTCATATATACCTATAACTTATATCATATATACCCTAACAAACAATATAGCCTAACATATATAACCTAATATATATATATATATATATATATATATATATATATATATATATATATATATATATATATATATATATTATAAGAGTATATATCTATAGGTCGGTATATATATATATTATATATATAAAAAAAAAAATATATATATATATATATTATAAGAGTATATATCTATAGGTCGGTATATATATATATTATATATATACCGACCTATATATTATAAGAGTATATTTATATATATATATATATTTATATATATATATATATATATATATATATATACTATAAAAAAAAATATATATATATATATACTATAAAACCCAAAAACATATATAACTCGAAAACCTAGGTAGGTAAACAGATACATGAAACCTCTTCTTAATACTCAAGCTTACATATACACTCAACTAATACACTCACAAAGGTATCCCCACATATCTGATCTGAGAAATCAGAACTGAACCAAAATCCCACATGTCTATACTCATATCTATATACATCACAAATATATATATATTCCTATATATACATACAATATAGGCAATAGCCCCAAACTGCTACACAACTCTAATAGCCTATAAGTCTAACACTACCTATACCCAACTGAAACTCACTTCTCAATCTCAGGAAACTGGAACCCATGAATACCCCACATGACCACTTCTCATAACTCAGGAATCTCACATCTACTATAACATATATATATATATATATATATATATATATTTTATATATATATATATATATATATATATATATATAACAGATATTATATAATCCCTCATAGGAACATAACCTATGCATCCAAAAATGCATAAGCAACAAGCCAACAACTGGACAAGGAAGGGGGTGTGCGTACATGCAAGTGAGGAATGGGGGGGGGGGGTCTGTGTGTACGTGAAGAGTGTCATGGCAAGTGTTGCGGTGTATCAAAGTGTACAGACAACAAGTGTTCAGAGTGTCACATGGTATTAGATTATGCATCAGAGCAGTAATAGTAATAGTATTGTCTGCATTGTCTATGAGAGTGAGCAGTGAAGTAAATACAATGTACAGTGTCGAGTGGTGTCTAGGTGTCATGGAGAGTGTCAGCATGTCATCAAGTGTCCAAGAAGTGTCCAAAACGTGTCAAAACTAGTGTCTAAAGTGTACAGGTGTGTGTGGCAGAAGTGGCAGATTAGAATGCAGTATGTGAATGCATCTATTGTGCAAGCTAATTGAAAATGCTAGGCAATGAACCAGTAGAGGGTATGGTATAATGGACTAGTGTAAATTAGGATACCCACTCTAATTTGAATGGAATATGGATGACTAATATGCATTAGGCAATGGTGGTATGAATGCTGTGATGCATTGGTCATGTACAGGCACTCAATGTATAGGTAGTGTATGCTAAATTGGTAATACAAGTGTGGTGGTTAGTTTAGTCTGCAAAATGTAGTAAAAAGAATGTGTACAAAGGTCAAATGATTTTTGTACTAATATAGTATATCTCAAGATGCAGGACATGGGATGAGAGGGTCTAGATATGAGGGCCATTACTGAACAATAGTGAAGTGACTAAATAGGAATGTAAGTCCGTAAGGAACGTGTCAGATATAAGGTCTGTAGTGGATGTCTATTGACTGAACAAAAGAAATAGACATGTGATGTTCAGAGAAACACAAATGAAGGCAACTCATTATGGAATGCACAAGAGGAATTGGTCAGAAACTTATTTTAGAGGGACAAAACAATAAAGATTGGACTATAACTCAATATCAGTCAACTGATACATAAATCAATGGGTACATGTATTGGACAGCATATGGATACATTGATACATGAAGTACAATATCAATATGGAAGTGTATCAGGATAAGTGAGATATGAAGATTGAATGAACATTAATAGAATGACTGAATCAAATATATAGGGTAATACAATATGAGGGGGAGAAAAATTCTCTAAGGGGATGCAGTGCACAGATCTCTTGCAATGCAAGGACAGTAGTGAATGGATTGGTATGGGTGATTCAATTGATGGTACAGTAAATCTGATCTTAACCTGGAACTAAGATTGGTCTGTTTGTGTGAAGAAGTTCACAATCCTTATATCAGTCGACTGGCTATATAGGATGCAGTGAATGACATGAAAATTGATGTCATATTGGACTGTACAATAGAGGAATGCAGGAAAATGCATTCAAGGTCTGAACTCATAACTAATGTAGGCAGTAAGGATTTAAGGACTATACCATTGACTGAACATGAAGGTAATGTAGTGAAGATGAGTGTCAAGTGCAGTGAAGCAAGTATGATGTGAATGGTGTGTACAGCAGTGTATGCAAAGAAGGGGGTTTAAGTTGTAAGCCAAGCAATAAAGTGTGAGGCATGACAAGGAGTGCAGTGCATAGGAGAGTGAAGTATCAATGCAGGAGGGTGAAAGAAAGGAGTGCAGTGGCAATGCAATATGGAGTGGAGGTGGCAGAGCAATGTGCACAGACAATGGGGTCTTCGACTGCACAGATTGGAATTTGTGGGTCGAACCACAGATCGAAACCACCATTGCTCGAAGCCATAAGACCATGGTCAAGGGTCAGTCATGTGGCCTACCTAATCCAGTAGCTAGGGAGTGAAATAAAGGCCTGTCGAGGAAGAACAAGCACCCTAGCAGCAGGACAACACTGTACACAGGCCTAATTCATGGCTGAGTGTCCCTGTGTCCAAAATAACTCACTAAATCACATCAAATTTACCCCAATCAAGCTCACATGTAATCCATAATATATTAGCTTCAGAAATATATAATTATTTCAGAAATTAGAGAAAAACATCCTATGGGGCATTTCGTCAAACACTTGAGACACGTACCGATACCCTTGCGATACGCACCCCAAATGGATTCGAATTTGAACCAAACATAGCCTAATGCTAGGGGGCCCCTAAATGAATGCATCTATGGAAAGAAAACAAAAATTAGAAGGGTTTAGAGGCCATTACCAATTAGGAATTAGAATCTCAATAAAAATCCTCTTACAAAGCCTTTCCACCAAATCCAATGGTCAAATTGCTCCAAATCTCTCCTAGCTAGCCAATAGAGAACTCCTCTACTCAAAGGGAGTAGTTTGCAATTGGTTTGGTTGAATTTGGAGTTTATTTGATAAAAGAGGGCAAATTTGGGGGAAAACACAAGCTAGGATTAGGGTTTCTTTGTAAGAGGGAAGAAAGGGGGCTAATGATGACTTTTATAGTGGGGTGGGGCTATTGTGGTCGGCCAACATGGTTGTGCTAGGGTTTAGGTCAAGTTGCGTTAGCTACAAGTCTTCCTATTTTTATTTAGAGGCCCTTTTTGAGAAAAGGCCCAAAGTGGTTTGTCATTCTAAGTCAATTCTAGCCTATTCATGCTATTCTAACATAATTAGAACCCAACTAATCAAGTCTAAGTCCACTAGCTAGGTTCTATGGTTATGGTTACCCTCTAGTCAAAGTAGTTCTAAGGTTTCACTAACTATGGATACTAACACAATGCATCAAATTAAATAATATTAAAATAATCAAAAATTTACCAGTTTATCACAAACATGATTTAAATCCATTATTTAATAACCAAAATAATCAATTTTACAAAAGTTCAAAATTACACTCATTTTAGAAAATTGGAAGTTACAATAGGAAATCTCGTTCTGTGCAATTTAGACCCTTGGAAGTCCTGATTCGGACTTGTTTTGAGAAAGTTATGCTCATTTGAAGTTTTTGGGTTCCCATAGAGCTTGGCTGCTGTTTGGAGAAGAAGAACAGTACACCGACGCTATGTTGGGCCAGGTGCCCCATTGGTCCATGGCGCCCCATTTGACCCTGGTGCGTAGTCTGGCCCAGGAGCCCTGCGCGCTCTGGCGCCCCCTGTCCCTTACGCTCATAGGTGCTTAGGTGCCCAGTGTGATGCGTCGCTCCTCTCTGGTCATCAAGGCCCAGGCGCCCATGTTGGCCCTGGTGCCCATGATGATCCAGTGCCCCCTGGCCATGTGCCAAGTCTGACCATGCGCCTAGTGTAACGCCCCAGTCCCAAAATACGTAGGACTAGGAACGTAGACATGCCAGCCATATAATAAATATACGTAAGCTGTAAAATACAGTAGAACCATGACTAATCTCATCCACACAAAATAAATGAATAAAAGATATCATATAATGATAATGAATTGTTTTGATACAACATGTTGGGTGGAGACAAATCTACTACCAACTATGAAAAGAAATACATAACAAAAGAAAGAGTTTGGCGAGCGAAGTGAACACGATCAAAGTGCAATCATCCTCGAAGAAATAGAGATGATCATGTCCACGACTAGAACACCTGCGAAAAATAAGAGCACACACCTGGCGAGATAACCAGGTCCTCAGAGGGACGCAACAAGACACATAATATCATGCCAATATAACTGAATATAAATTGCTCAAATAAACAAGTCAATTGAATTAAAACATGGTCCAATACACACCATTGAACTAGCATACCATCCCCCCAACCAAACAAGGACAGGAGATGATAAACTAATTTACGATGACGTATCTTTCCATGCTATGAATCCAATATGGTAACCGGACCCTAACAAGGTTCAATACCTTCTCATCGAAATAGTAAGCCACACCTACAACCAAACAAGGACAAGATGTGACGAACTAATTCGCGACAAGTTATTGTTCCAAACCATGGTCAGATACAAGTACCCAAATCAAAAGTACTCATACGTAACGGATAAAGGTGCCTAACCGTTCTAAGTGAAATGTAGTTAAGAACAATCCTTCCTATGCATGGGCCCTAGCTAAAATAGGATCGGCATGGTCCCCCCTTGGGGCACCAGAGGCCCAATTAATAAGAGCATAACGTTCCGCAGAACATCAGTGGCCGTCAGTAATCATGGGTAATCTTACCCGCGTCTCCGGCGGAGCTCAAGGGTTACAAAATGGAAAGTGCATAGTAGCCCATACGCTAAGGTATTTTCCTCTCTGCCCAATGCCTACTATGTTGTATCCACAACAGAAAACCTCTATAACCGCTAAGTCAAACTAGCATGCAATTCTATTAGCGGTTAATCCTATCGCACGACTTGTACGTACTGGTGGCCAGCCAATCACGCACGCATGTGTTCTACATGCGACACACAACATCGTGGTACGACGTGTCAAGGCCAAATGAATGCAACACACAAGGTGGTCCCTTAAATCTAGGTTTAATATGTAAAAAAATAATACATAGTAGGAAATATAACTGAACAGTAAGTACTAACAGGTTATGCCATATATCACAGTTTACTTTGTATAAAGAAAATAATGAATAATGCTTGAAATATGAGCTAAATAAATAAACAGCAAATAGCAAGGTGTCTTGCCTGGTAGGACGCCTGGTGTACTGCAACGATCAAGGTGGCACGAACTGCGACTTCGGTGTAATAACTATGCAGGGTGACTTCAGATAACAGTACGGACAGTTACATTGGGTCCAGAAGGGTCAAATTAGTTATGATGGACATAAGGTAGTATATAATTGGCGAGGAAACATGAATAATTGGATTTAGTCATGGACGGAAGGATAGTCGAAGGAAATTTGGATAAATAATATATATATGATTTTAGAAAATATTTATAGTTCCTAAAAACTAGTTTTCATGAGTCAAAGTATTTATAGGAAAAATACTTAAAAATACTTAAAGTCAAGAAAATCGTTTTCGACAAAAACTCTAAGTTTGTAAAAATAAGACTTTAGATAGAAAAATATATATATTTTAGATAACTACCTTGAAAATCTAGAAAGAAAATAGTTTTAGGCTACATTATAATTTATAAGTTCAAAAAAACTATTTCTTAATTAAATAGAAAATCTACAACAATATTTAAAAAATATTTTTATGAGCCAAAAATATTTATAGATAAATACCTTGAAAATCTAGAAAATCAGTTTAGGGCTAAGAACCTAATTTGAAATTATATGTAGGGTTAAGTTACTACTATATTTTTGTTACAGAAATATACATATAATAAAACAAATTTACTAAGGTAATAATAATAATAAAGACAATAATAATAATAATAATAATAATAATAATAATAATAATAATAATAATGATAATAATGATAATAAATCAAATAAATAAAACACAACAACAAAAATAACTAAACAAGCTGCTGCTTATTCCCAAGAGTGAGGACCACAGAGAGAGAGGAGAGAGAATAAGAATCAAAATAAGGAACAGCGGAAGAAGGAAAGGGGCGAGAAAGAGAAGAAGAAGGAGAGGAGAGAGAGTGAGAGAGACGAGCGTGAGAGAGAGAGAGGCAGAGAGAGCGGGAGTCTGGGGCGCGTGGTCGGAGAGAGCTGGAAGGAAGGAGAGAAAAGTGGGCTGGAGACTTACCAAGCTCGCACGGCCGCGACGCTTGGGCGGAGCTCGGCCGTGGGCTTGGGGAGAAGGCTAGGGACGAGAGAGAGTGGGATCGAGTCGGGGGAGGGAGGTGAGTGGTCGTCGACCACGCGGGCTCGCCGACGAACAACATGGGAGGCGGAGGTCTCTCCAAAGGAGAGGGGTTCGTCGCCGGCCAACGCTGGTGGTGCGACAGCTGGAGAAGGAGGAAGGGCGCAGGGGCTTGGCGGATCCGGAGTAGGGCGGCGGGCAGCTGGCGGTGGCGCTCGCAGTTCAGAGCGGTCCCGACTGGCCAGGCGGGTGGCGACGGCGAGGCGGTCGGGGCGTAGGCGTTCGATGGCCGACGCGGAGGAAGGCGAAGGTAAGTAATGGTGGTGGGTTTTAATGTGGGGGTTTTTCTTTTGTAGGTTTGGTGGGTGCGGTGGCGCCAGGCGCAATGGGTGGTCGTCGACCTGGGTTGGCCGGGGACAGGCTGCCGGATCACAGCAGAGGGGTCGTGGTGGCGTGTCTGGCGTGAGATGGCGGCGGTTGTGGTTCTTGCTGGGACGGTGGTAGGAAGCGGTCGTACTGGTCTGGGATCGGACGGTGGAGTCGGGTGTGGTGCTGACGACGATGGTGATGGTGGTCGATGACGGCTGGTGTCCGTGGCAACGGCAGGGTGCTATGGCAGGAGCGGGGTCTGGCATGGTACGACGTGGCGGCCGATCGACTGGCTAAGTGGGGTCGCGGTGGTTGCTGAGATATGGACGACGGTGGTTGGTTTTGTTGGAACGGCGCAAGGGTCTGGCGACCATGGGAACTGGTGATTGCTGGTGGTTCGGGGTAGAGACTGCAGGGGAATGGTGGAGGTGGTAGTCGTGATCGGCGAAGTCAGAGGGATAGGGCTCGGGTTGGATGTGTCGGGTTGGATGTGTCGTGTCGGGGGTGTGTCTCGGTACGAGGTGTGTCCGGGATTGTCGGACGGGAAGAAACCTATGTACATGTAAAAGAAAATAAGTAGTGGAAGGGAATGGGACACGGACACGGACACGAACACGATGCACAGGTTTTGTTTGTGGAAAAATTGGGATTATGGAACTTGGAGTTGAAATTTATGGATGAGTACCTCTCCTTATATATGAGATGGGAATTCCCAGTTGGATAAGGATCTATGAAAATTTAAACCCGTAATAGATAATTTGCTACTAATTTAAATAAATTTGAAACCAATCAAATCCAAATCCAAATCCAATTTAAATCTAATTAAATTCCATCTTTTAGTTTAAGATCAAATAAGATAAATCAAATTTCAAATATAGATATTAATTTAACTATTTAAATCAATCCATAAAATCAAATCGAGATTTAAATTGCCACAATAATTTCAAAATATATTTTCCAAAATTACTAATAATAATAATTTTGAAAATAATAAATATTTTTTAATATCTTTTTGAATAATAAAATTAATATAAATAAATTTCGACAATGGAATTATATATATGAATTCAAATTCATGTACCTCATATGCAAGGAATATTTGCATAAAAATAGTTTTCTAAATTTACCACTATTAAATAAGATAGCCTTTTATAAATAAATAAAAGTAATAAGTTTTGGCCATCCCGATACGATACTTTTCACAACTTTAAGTAAAGTACAAATACAAATAATTATTATATTTATTATTTTGAAACTATAATAATCGAAAAAAATATTTTTCTAAAATGTATATGCTCGCACATATTCGCACTCGTCGAGCAATTACGAAAAATAAAATTTTGTGCGCGACGTACAATGCAACTACGCGACGTACAAATAAAAAAAATCAATACCAAATTTATATTAAAAATAGTAGAAATTTAGGGGTTTTACAACTAGACTCGGCCATGCACCATTCTGGCCCTGGTATCGATTGGTGTCCAGGCGCTCATTCATGCCTAGGTGCCCAAGCTTACTTAGGCTCCATCTTGACCCTGGTGTCCATTCTGACCCTAGCGCCCAAGCTTACTTAGGCTCCATCTTGACCCTGGTGTCCATTCTGACCCTGGCGCCCAAGCTTACTTAGGCGCTATTCTGGTCCTGGTGTCCATTCATGCCTAGGCGCCATTTTGGCCCTGGTGCCCATTGGTGTCTAGGCGCCCATCCATGCCTCGGCGCCCCTTGTGATGTGCCTACCTCCCTACACCTCCCTTGTTCTTGCAACTGTTTATGTATTTTGTTATATGCATGTGATAACTTGATAATTCTTGACATGAACATGAAATGATGGCATGAACCCTTCTTGATAATCTTGATAGTGGCCCGTCGAGGCGCACTCTTGATAAGTAACAAGTAAACTTGATATGACATGTATAAGCTTGATAGTGGCCCGTCGAGGCGCACTCCTGACAAGTAATCTTGACAAGTAACAACTAACCTGACATGACATATAAAATCTTGAAAGCGCTGTTGCGACAACTACCCTGACTTGCTAAGTAACTCTTGTCTTGACACCGTGGTTGATTTTCTTGATTATGCCTGCACAAGCTACCTGTCTAGTCTTGCATCATGTCTAGGACATGGATTCCTGGTTACCACGGTCAGAGATTCATAATGAATCTGACTAGTTTAATAACTAGATTGATCAAGTAGTTCATATAGAGATATTTTCCCAGTTACAGGCGATCTGCTATCCCGGCCACACCAGAGGGACTTGTAGCCTGCCAACGAGTAGGGCACATTTCTAGCCTACTGTCATGTGGGGCACTTCTTGAATACTAAAGCACACTGTCATATGTTGCACACCAAGTCACCTAATAATTCTTGTAACTCTAATAAATCACCTCGCCTCGATAACCTGGAAACCTGTAGGGCTTGTGACTGTGGGAACATCTCATTGCATCTTGCTAGTAACTAGGCTTGTGACAACCCTAGTTAGTTAAAGTATCAAGCCGTACTCTTGCTTGGCCGTGATTGATGGATAGAGTCTAGTCTTGTCTAGACAGTGCCAGTATATGGTTACATTAGTGTATTATTGTTTATGCTTTTCTCTTGTCGATAAATAGTTAAAGTCTAAGTTCTGTTCATGTGAAGGGTTACAACCCCGGTCCTTGTTTGGTTTATGGGTTGTAACTTCGTTTCGGGAATAGCTTCTTAGTTATCTTATCATTTATCATCTATTTTCTAACTCATGTATTTTTGTTATTATTTATGTCTCTATGTTCTAATATGCTGGTTTTAGTTCTTAAGTGAAGCCTCCCTTGTGGCACTTGCTCTTCTGGGTTCTGGCCCAACTGGTTTTGTATGGACAGATTTCAGAGTCGCACCCGAGGATCTTCCCGCTTTCCAATCAGATGGTGAACACCAGGCGTAACCCTGGCAACGAGTGGGTTTCTTCTTTTGCTCTCCCACTCAATTATAAATTATTCTTTTAAGGCGTTTAGCCGTCGAACAAGTGTTAGCTCGTGTTGAAGCTTACTTTCAGTCTGCCTAAGGGCTGTTACATGATTGATAAATCCTAAGGTTGATCATGTATGACTTGTACTCTTGCTAGTCTTCGCATTTTGTATGACTAGCTTCATGATCATCTGAATATGTCATGTTTGGGACACTTTACTTTGTATGAATGATTATCTAATATCTTGTAACATTTACTTGCTTGCTTGAGATTGAGACACTAGGCTTGTTCTTGACCATAAGGGACTGTTGGCTTGTAGATAAACCCTCATGCATTTAGACAGCCGTGATCGTATTGCGAGGTGGGTTGCACTTCAATGTACGTAGCTGCTGTGTCTGTCCCCCGCTCTCCAGTATTCTGGTTCTGGGGCGTGACACGGTTTAAGTGGTGGCCCATGCAGGTCTTGTAAATCAATATGTGTGAGGGTTTTACAGAATAGATGTCCCAATCAGCATTCGCCCTTGATCTCGACTCATGTTTTCCAAATCTTTCTAAAATCTTAACCTGATCACGTGCTTATATACTTGATCTATCTTGGTCCTTCCTTATTGTTTCCTATGTTATTTCTTCAGTGGCATTATTCCTGGTTCTACCGATCAGCCCGGTAGAGCACCTCCACTGAACCAACAACAAGTGAACTAGTCGCAACCTGGGGACCAAGCCCAACACTATGGAGCAGCATCCCGAGTCATGCATTCCGGGGATCCAGAGCCGCTAGTTCAGCTAGCCCAGGCTGCAGAGCCTGATAATAGAACCTTGATGGGACCCATTCGGGACTTGCTTGTGTCACAAGATCGTCGGGGCGATGCCCTGCACCAGACAGTACAAGATGCCATAGGCAGAGTTGGTTACCAAGGGAACAGTGTAGCCAACAGCTTCAAGCGCCTGATGTCACGACCTGCATCCTGTTTAGGGGCACGAGTACATGGGTACGTCCAGCCTACGCCGCAGTATCGACGGTAGAATGCTGTAAGGGTCATCTACAACATATAGTATCTAAGACACAATAATATAACCCGTCATCTCCGTACGGAGGAATATAATCACAACTCAATCACATAATTCTAAGGAAGATAAGCACGATGATAAATAAGATAAAGATAGAAATAGCTAGACTGAAATAAAGGAAAAGTCACTCACAGAAGTACAAAATTTAAGACATAAACAAACACAAATAAATACTACAAGTCTCAAAGTATCCAGCTGGAATGTAATCCAGACAAACCAAACTAATCTAGGTCACTACAGGCGGTGCGTCCTCTATGAGTACCGGATCCACAGGAAGGTCCTTATCATAGACTCCATCTATGCCAAACCCGTAATAGGTCAGACAGTTTGCATCTAAATCCTCTAAAAAACAACAGGGGTTATCCAGTCAGGATATGAGCAAGCACAAACGCTAATAGCAGTTCCATGTAAATTGACAAATACTATAAGAGACAATCATAATGAAATATATGATGAAATATCAAACTGGAAGTAAAACTGTACAAGAGAACTGAATAACATATCATGGGTGAGATATAAGATAAGACTGTATTATTAGCAGTAGAAGTAATCTGAAGTACGATGTAAACATAAAAAGAAAGTGCCATGAGATATTAAAGCGTCATGTGACCGGCTTGGGTCCAGATCAGGCTATTCCATTTGACCGGCTATGTAAAAGTAGATGTATAGAGGATTAGGTCGGCCAAAATGGAAAGCTATGCAACAGTAGTAATAGGTCAGGCTACACCCTACGTGTGGTGAGGGTGGAGCTATGCACATGTAGTAACCAGTGGGGTATTGATCACGTGATCTATAATAGCTCCACATTCCTGAATCGTATAATGGATCCGTACATGACACGTCATGACACGGGATTCAAAAGCAGGGGGCCAGCCCACTCCCAAATCTGTGTCTATACAAGTACAAGAAACAAAATCAAATATGTACTCATATACTAGGTAAACCAAGAATAACATCTCATGACAAGATCCAACGTATACTAGTCCGTGTATCATCGTGTCAGAAATTAAGTAAAATACTATAACTGAATCGGATATAGTAGATATCAAAGCAATGGAAACTATCAGAAAATGTACTCGACTGTGGTCTTGAGCTGAGGAATCGATACTACAAAATCACTCAAACGAGCCACGAACGGTCAACTCGCACAACGGTCTCCTCATGCTGAAATAGACATTACAAACGTTCTCAGAATTTTCAAATTATCTAGGATAGCCTGTCCTTAAGTCCAATTCTGGACACAAGGGCAAAACGGTAATTTTGGGCCAAAATGATGTCCGTCGTTGGACCCGCTTTGCACCGAAAAATGTGTCGGTATCTACGGTCTTTAAAGTCGTCAAACTAAATGTCTTCGAGTCCGTTTTGATGAGACAAACCCAAGCGTATGTCCAAAGTTGGATTCTGGTGGGCTGTAACGCCCCAGAACCAGAATACTGATAAGTAGGGACGGACCAGGCGAGCTACGTATACCAAAGTACTCTAGTACTCCGAAACAACGTATAAGCTGTATAGATGGGGGTCACTGCTGCAAACCAACAGTCAATCCTAAGTCACATAATCCTAGATAACTCAGTCTCAGACTAGAAGTAAGGTACAAGAATATGATCATCATGCATATAAGACAGTAAAGCATCCCAAACTATAATATATAGATGATCATGAAGCTAGTAATACAAAATGAAGAACTAGTAAGACTAAATAATACATGATCAGCTCTAGCTGCAGTCTAGAAATATAACATCATGTCTAAGCCCGTAGGCCAAATGTCAATTCCAAAACACGAGCTGAACACGTGCTCGGTGGCTAAACGCCTCAAAAGAATATGTACAGAAAAGGAGTGGGTAAGAGAAAGAATACCCATCAAGTCCCCTGGTGCTCCGGGTGGTCACCATCGAGTGGAAGGTCCGGAAGATCCTCGGGCTCCTCAACTAAATCTGGTAAATACAAAACCAGTGGGGTCAGAACCCCAATAGCAAGTACCACAAAGGAAGCCAAACTATGAACTAAAACCAACATGCAATTTATAACATCTCTAAGATAAAGCAGTAAACGAGACTAGAATAGTAAATTGGTACCACAGTGTTTACGAAAGGAAACTGGAACATGCAAGAAGGATACCAAGTGAATACATAGATTAAACTGGACATGTGAGCATATGGTGAAGCCGAGCATGTAGTAGGAAGAATAGCATGTAAGGAATGACAGAAAGCTAAGTACTGCAATAAGATAAACTGGAGCAAGACTAGACTAGAAAGAAATGGACTCCATCCATCATTCACGGCCAAGCAATGAGTACGGCTTGATACTTTAGCTAACTAGGGTTGCCACAATCCTAATTACTAACACATGCAAGTTGGAGAAATCCAAGTCTAGTTACCTGCCTGCTACTACCTGAATGATCCAAGCCAAAAAGAAAACAAGTATAACAAACACACTGCAGCAAGATACATGTGTCCTAAGGAGGTGCCCCACTCGACGGTGTGCTGGAAGAGTGCTCATCATGACAGATAGCTCCAAATCCCATGTATATATATAAGACCAAGACCGAAGGGGCAACAGGTAACCGAGAAAGTCTCCAATGATCTAGGTAATCAAGCGAGTTGTTTAGTCCTTAACATTTTCTTGTTGGATTCTGGGTGTAGCATTCCACAGAATCTATCATAGACATGAGACATGCAAGACTGGACAAGACAAGCAAGATTGTGCACTACAATAAGCCACAACAAGACATGACAATATCAAGACAAGAGTGCGCTACGACGAGCCACTATCAAGGAGCTAGACATGTACTAGAATCAAGAGTGCGCCATGACAGGCCACTATCATGTAAGCAAAAAAGGACATGTATCATGAGTACTCCACGACGGGCCACTATCTAGTAAGCAAAGAAGGTATGGCAAAAATTATCATAGCTTGTAAGAAAGAATCTATCAAAAGACATATCATGGCATGTGGGAAAGAATAATTAAAGCTAAGTACATTTCATAGAAAAATGATTGAACATGTGCTACTGTCAAGTGTATGTAGGGTGTACAATCATTTTCTAACTATGCAAGATCATCTTATCATGTTAAGAAATCATTATAGTCGAATAAAATATCAAAAAGGGACAAAAACGGACAAAAACGGATAAAAATAGACAAAAACAGCCTAAAACGGCATACCGGCAGTATACGGCGGTATACCGGCAGTATTTCGGCCTAAAAAAAGAAAGTTTCTGGTGGAAAAATCGGCATACCTTCGATATACTACGGTATACCGTCGGAATTCCGATCTTCCAAACAGCAACGAAATTCAAATTTTTGCCAAAACTTGTTTCGGCCATAAAAACTTTATTTTAAATCGAAATTCTGATTTTCAAAAGTCAAAATTGCATAGAATTGAATTTCCTACAACATAAAACTATTAGATTTCACAAATTCAAAGTTTTGATAGATCAATACCTCAAAATACTCCAAATAGAGGTTATTGGGACATCAAAACGGGTTTCGATTGCCACCAAACTCAAAATCCATGTATACAAGCTAAGTAAGACCTCATATATGTATATGTGACCAAGATCCATGATGGTAACACTAGTATCACTCTTTATACCAAGTTTTCTACTAAGTCAATATTGGGTTTTAACAGAAAATCAAAACCTTGCTTAAACAAAATTTGGAAACATGCATATATACAAGAATCATAAGGAAAACATATGTAACAAAATGAGTTTAGGAAAATTCTAAGCATTTAATACCAAGAAAAACAAAAATGATAATAAACTACTATTGTTCAAGAATTTGGCAAGATGTACTTGCCTAGGTTAAGCTCTAAGCCTAATCTTCTACTCCACCACCAAGAGGGGTACGAAACCACACTCTAGACCTCAAGGCCAAGCCTTCCTAAGCACTTGAGGAAGAAAAATGAAAGTGAAGAGGGAAGGAAGAAAGAGTAAAAAGAGGATGGAGAGAGAGAAAATAAAAAGGTATATATAGAATGGGGAATTAATCTTGACCATCGGATGGTGATCCATGTCAAGGTCTAGGTCAATCATGGACATTCAAACAAAACCAAATATCCATTGGATAATAGGGTGCATCTACACTATTCACGAAAATATCTAAACACTCTTCACGAAAATATCTAAACACTATTCACAAAAATATCCGAAACACTATTCACAAAAATATCAGAAATCGAAAATATCTAAAGTGTAGAAAATATGTCCGGGCGGTATGCCGTCGGTATACACTGGTATACTGGCGGTATGCCGATCGAGGAGAAAGCCTATAGTTTTGAAATTTTTTTAAAGTATTCCGAAAACCAAGAATATACGAAATACACTGCAAAATACGTATCCGTATATAAATAATGTTACTGTGAGACGAGTCACACAACTCTCCATAACTTAAAAATAAATTCCGTCCTCGAAATTTCCTAAAGCTAGTCATGCATGAAAACCAAACCAAAAAGCTGAAAAATTATGACAATCAAAACAAAACATGGCATGTTGGTAAGATAAAGACAACAGTAATATAAGTAAATATGTAAGTAATAACACAACCACAATCAAGAAGGGCTGGAGGCATATGAATAAATATGTCTCCTGAGTCAGTTGAGTAGGAATCGTCCTCGCTGGCCTATGCTGACTCCAAAAATAGATAAGGGTCAAATCTCAAAGTAAGTCGGTACCAATGACCTAATCTAAGATATGACTCTATCCAGGATGTATCTTCGTAGTCGAGACACGTGATAAATATCATGTATCTTGAGATACGAAAACAGAAGAGTGAGGCGAGAAACTTGCCAAATATGCGTAACCCAAAGAAATAAATAAGTCTAGAAGAAGAATAGGATAATACCTACCACATGACCATCCTCGACCAAAACCTGCTCTAACATACTAAACTCTGCCTGCCCATGCCTCGGAACTGCTGCTCTAACCGGCTGCTGGCCCTGCTGCATCTGGGCCTGGACCTGCACATACTGCTGAGGCCTCTGCTGTTGGAATGTCCGGGACTGCGCTGATAAAGGCCTCTGAGTCTATTGATGCCGAACCGGTACCTGAGCCTTATACCGCTGGACTACCGGGGTAGCCGATGGAATTGGATGTACTGAGGAAAAACTAGCCCTCCGTGGATAAGATCCTATCATATGTTCTGAAGCTCCACAGACCAAACACAACCCATGTACCCTACGACACTCAGAAAGAACGTGCCCAGGCTTTCCACAATGAGAACATCCAATAGATGAAGACGGCCTCTACTGCTGAGGTTGCATCTGAGATGACTGTTGAAAGAAAGCTGTTGGAACTGCTCCTCTAGGTGATCCAATCTCTAATGTCCTAACTGCTGGTGCTGGTGCTGACGACTGGGGAGAAGATCCCCTCTGAATGTGAGACCTCTTTTGACCTCCGCCTCTATAAACGATCCTCTGCGAGGTATACTCATGCATCCTAGCTGCCTTCATTACTGCATCAAAAGTTTGGAACTCATGCAGCTCAACTGCCAGTATGATCTCCAGATGAAGCCCCTGCTGGAACCTCCTCGCCCGGTCTAACTCGGTCGCCACTAAGGTACGGGAAAACTGATTGAGCCTGCTAAACTCTGCCGCATAGCCGTCGACGGTCCTGCTAATCTGTCGCAAGCCAACGAACCTCTGCTGTAGATCATAACGCGACACCGCATCAAAATAGCGAGTCTGAAACCTCTCGCTAAAATCGTCCCAAGCTATCGGTGCCACAAAGGACACCTCATGAGCCGCCCACCAGTCGCGGGCCAAATCCAAGAGCTGCAACCTGACAACTGCCACACGCTCACTAGCCGGAATCCCTGCCGCCTCCAGAATGGCCTTAGTATCCTGGAGCCGCTCATCAGACGCAATAGCATCCTCTGTACCATAGAAGTACGGGGGATGGAGACGCCTGAAGATGCTCGCAGAATTGTAGACCTGAGCACCACCCCTCTCCAAAGCCGTCTGGACAGAGTGGGTAAGAACATCGCTCTGGCGCTGCTGCGATGCCATAAAACCACTCAAAACATCCACCAGTGCTCGAACAACATCCTCTGGCTGCCCTGGCTGAACTGGTACTACTGGCTGAACAGAAGGAACTGGCGACTCTGCCCTTCGATCCACTCTAGACTCTGCTCCCGAATGCTGAGGATGCTCCTCCTGAACCGACAAAACTAAGGGACACTGATCTGCCATCGGCAAAGCTCGTACAGGCCGATCAGAAGGACCAGGAACGGTGCCCCTGAAAGTTTAAGGACACAAGGATTAGGTCGAGGGAACAGGAAAGATCAATGATCAAAGCAGATATCAGGTCAAAGATCAGAGGTAAAATGTAATATTGAGGATATCAATGGAGAAGAATTTATGACTGAGATAACTACCAGCAACCCCCATATATCTGATAAATCAGACCTACATGGGCCACTACTAAAACCTATGTCACGCCCCAGAACCAGAATACTGGCAAGTAGGGATGGACCAGGCCAGCTACGTATACCAAAGTACTCTAGTACTCCGAAACAACGTATAAGCTGTATAGATGGGGGTCACTGCTACAAACCAACAGTCAATTCTAGGTAACATAATCCTAGATATCTCAGTCTCAGACCAGAAGTAAGGTACAAGAATATGATCATCATGTATATAAGACAATAAAGCGTCACAAACTATAATATATAGATGATCATGAAGCTACTAATAAAAAATGAAGAACTAGCAAGACTAAGTAATACATGATCAGCTCTAGCTGCAGTCTAGAAATATTACATCACATCTAAGCCTGTAGGCCAAATGTCAAGTCCAAAATACGAGCTAAACACGTGCTCGGTGGCTAAACGCCTCAAAGGAATATGTACAGAAAAGGAGTGGGTAAGAGAAAGAACACCCACTCAAGTCCCATTGTGCTCTGGGTGGTCACCATCGAGTGGAAGGTCCAGAAGATCCTCGGGCTCCTCAACTAAATCTGGTCATTGCAAAATCAGTGGGGTCAGAACCCCAATAATAAGTACCACAAAGGAAGCCGAACTATGAACTAAAACCAACATTCAATTTATAACATCTCTAAGATAAAGCAGTAAATGAGACTAGAATAATAAATTGGTACCACAGTATTTACGAAAGAAAACTGGAACATGCAACAAGGATATCAAGTGAATACATAGAGTAAACTGGACATGAGAGCATATGGTGAAGCCGAGCATGTAGTAGGAAGAATAGCATGTAAGAAATGACAGGAAGCTAAGTACTGCAATAAGATAAACTGGAGCAAGACTTGCCTAGAAAGGAATGGACTCCATCAATCAATCACGGCCAAGTAATGAGTACGGCTTGATACTTTAGCTAACTAGGGTTGCCATAATCCTAATTATTAACATATACAATTTTGAGAAATCCAAGTCCAGTTACCTACCTGCTACTACCTGAATGATCCAAGCCAAAAAGAAAACAAGTATAGCAGACACACTGCAGTAAGATACATGTGTCCTAAGGAGGTGCCCCACTCGACGGTGTGCTGGAAGAGTGCTCATCATGACAGATAGCTCCAAATCCCATGTATATATATAAGACCAAGACCAAAGGGGCAACAGGTAACCGGGAAAGTCTCCAATGATCTAGGTAATCAATTGAGTTGTTTAGTCATTAACATTTTCTTGTTGGATTCTGGGTGTGGCATTCCGCAGAATCCATCCTCGACATGAGATATGCAAGACTGGGCAAGACTAGACAAGACAAGCAAGATTGTGCACTACTACAAGCCACAACAAGACAAAACAATATCAAGACAAGAGTGCGCTATGACGAGCCACTATCAAGGAGCTAGACATGTACTAGAATGAAGAGTGCGCCATGACAGGCCACTTTCATGTTAGCAAAGAAGGATATGTATCATGAGTGCACCATGACGGGCCACTATCTTGTAAGCAACGAAGGCATGACAAAAATTATCATAGCTTGTAAGAAAGAATCTATCAAAAGACATCATGGCATGTGGGAAAGAATAAGTAAAGCTAAGTATATTTCATAGAAAAATGATTGAACATGTGCTAGTGTCAAGTGTATATAGGGTGTACAATCATTCTTTAACTATGCAAGATCATCTTATCATGTTAAGAAATCATTATAGTCGAATAAAATATCAAAAACGGACAAAAACGGGCAGAAACGGATAAAAATAGACAAAAACAGCCTAAAACGGCATACCGACGGTATATGGCGGTATACCGGTGGTATTCCGACCTAAAGAACGAAAGTTTCTGGTGCTAAAATCAGCATACCTTCGGTATACTACGGTATACCGTCGGAATTCCGATCTTCCAAACAATAACAAAATTTAGATTTTTGCCAAAACTTGTTTCGGCCATAAAAACTTTATTTTAAATCGAAATTCGGATGTTCAAAAGTCAAAATTGCATAGAATTGAATTCCCTACAATATGTAACTATTAGATTTCACAAATTCAAAGATTTAATAGATCAATACCTTAAAAGACTCCAAACAGATGTTCTTAGGACACCGAAACGGGTTCCTATTGCCACCAAACTCAAAATCTATGTATACAAGCTAGGTAAGGACATCATATATGTATATGTGACCAAGATCCATGATGGTAACACTAGTATCACTCTTGATACCAAGTTTTCTACTAAGTCAATATTGGGTTTTAACAAAAAATCAAAACCTTCCTTAAACAAATTTTGGAAACATGCATATATACGAGAATCATAAGGAAAACATATGTAACAAAATAAGTTTAGGAAAATTCTAAGCATTTAATACCAAGCAAAACAAAAATGATAATAAAATACTATTGTTCAAGAATTTGGCAAGATGTACTTGTCTAGGTTAAGTTCCAAGCCTAATCTTCTACTCCACCACCAAGAGGGTTACGAAACCACACTCTAGACCTCAAGGCCAAGCCTTCCTAAGAACTTGAGGAAGAGAAATGAAAGTGAAGAGGGAAGGAAGAAAGAGTGAAAAGAGGATGGAGAGAGAAAGTAAAAGGGTATATATAGAATGGAGAATTAATCTTGACCATCGGATGGTGATCCATGTCAAGGTCTAGGTCAATCATGGCCATTCAAACAAAACCAAATATCTATTGGATAATAGGGTGCATCTACACTATTCACAAAAATATTTAAACACTATTCACAAAAATATCTAAATACTATTCGTAAAAATATCCGAAACACTATTTACGAAAATATCAAAAATCGAAAATATCTAAAGTGTAGAAAATATGTCCGGGCGGTATGCCGTCGGTATACACCGGTATACTGGTGGTATGCCGATCAAGGAGAACGCCTATAGTTTTGGGAAATTTTAAAGCATTCTGAAAACCAAGAAAATATGAAATACGCTGCAAAATACGTATCCGTATATAAATAATGATACTGTGAGACGAGTCTCACATGGGCCGAGCACAATTTCGTCCGTCGGATCGGGTCGCGGACCAGCCAAAATAGCGTTCCGGTCGACCTTCTCAGAATCGAACCAAACATGGCATACAGGACCAAAAAAATGACATGGTCTTGCTGACGTAAGTTTCATCTCGAGATGATGAACATGCACAAAGTAATTGACAAATTTGTAAAGAGATTGATACGGGGTATCTCGACGGATACGTATCGATTTCGTCGTGCACACATAGAAAAATCATGTTCCGTCGAATCCCACTGGTCCACAACATCCGTACGCGTCTTTCGATGCCTACGGGTTGCGATCACGTCGCCCATTTTGCCATGACGCATGCCGTATTGGGAAAATTTTCCTAAAATTCAGTTTTTGAAACCCTATTTTTCCTGATTTTGGAAATCAGTTTTCGTGACACACTGTTGATGAAATTAGGATCTAAGAGATGATTTACAAAGCTCTATAGGTTGTCTACAAGTCACCCCAAACAGATTTTTGAATCTGTCGATGGATTGGCGAGAAATCGCCTTTAAAGTCTGGTTTATGAACGAATTTTCTAGTTCGTTTCGAACATATTTTTCGTCAACTTCGTGTCGATTTTTCTTCCAAACCAGTGCAGCTAAATTTATTCTACTTGAAGGGTTTCCTAGAGGGTTATGTCGACTACACGTAGAAACTTACGGATCTTGATTTGATCGAGTGTGCACGTAGAAATGTGACCGAGAAAAGTGGTACCTAAAAATTAGGTTGCTATTTCGGTTGCTGGGCGTGTGGTGCGCACGCGGCTGAAGGCCGACCGTCTGGTGGCTCGCGCGGAGGCCTGCGGGGTCGACGACGACGTCTGGGTGGTCACGTACGGTTGGAGCGGCGCTGGGTTGTCGTGGTGGCGTAGGGTTGGGGTTGAGGAAGAACTCTCTCTCTTTCTAACGTGTTTAAAGGGTGGGGGTCAGTTCTTGTTGCTGAATACCAAAGGCTAATTTGAAACTGATGGAAGAAGTTGGAAAGGGCTAGTTGCTGTAGGCTGTGTGTGTGTGTGTGTATGTGTGTGTGTGTGAGAGAGTTGGTTTGTGTTGTGTGGTTTTGCTTTATGTTGTGTTTGCTTTAGCTAACTAAGTATATATATCAATATATATGTATATGTATACACACACACACACACACACACACACATATATATATATATATATATATATATATATATATATATATATATATATATATATATATATATATATTTATTTTTTATTTTTATTTTCTTAAAAACCAAAGCCGGTGGACGACTCCACCCGACCTTGGCCCGGAGGCCGATATATATATATATATATATATATATATATACACGCACAAAAAAAAAAAATATATATATATATATACATGCACATATATGTACATACCTATATTTATACCTATACATACAAACATATATTTATTTATTTATTTATATAAACCCATTAAATATTCTCTCTTATAATATTTCTAATTAAAAATAATAATTTCTTTTTCCTTCCTTTATATATATATATATATATATATATATATATATATATATATATATATATATATAAATATATATTTTATATATATATATATATATATATAAAAATATATATATATATATATATATATATATATATACTCCATGTACGAAATAATACATATGATTTATATAAAGTAACCTAAAATTATTTATAAATAAAACTAAATATTTTGTATCTTACATTTATTAAATATATTTTAAAACTTTATAAATAAGCTCAATTGTGTATATATAAATATATATTTATCCTTTAAAAATAATTATTTTAGCCATCAATATAATTATACTAATAATAATAACTTAAATAAATATTTAAATAATAAAATAATGGAAATGACTATAATAGCCCTATCTAGGATAGTGGGGGTGACAAATCTACCTCCATTAAAATAATTTTGTCCTCGAAATTAGAATAAACTAGCACAAGAAACACAAACAAAAAACAAAAAACAAAAAAAGAACAATACCTCAAGGCTCGAAGAGATAAGGGAAACGCTCCCGCATCTCGTTCTCTCTCTCCCAGGAAGACTCACCTGGGGAGTGATGCCTCCATGCAACATGAACCAAATGTATAACCTGATTCTGGAGCACCTTCTCCCGACGATCCAGAATCTCTATAGGCTGCTCTGGATAGTGGAGAGTTGGCCCCACCTCTACCGCAGAATGATCTAATACATGGCTAGGATCTGCCACGTATCGCCTCCGCTGTGACACATGGAATACGTTATGAACTCCCTCAAGCATAGGCGGCAAGTCTAGTCGATAGGCCACTGCACCGACCTTCTCAAGAATAGTGAAAGGTCCGATGAAGCGTGGACTAAGCTTTCCACCCCGGCCAAAGCGAATCGTGCTCCGAGTCGGAGAAATCCTCAGAAACACCATATCACCAACCTAGACACAAAACAAAACTCACCACACATATCCTGAGCAACAATCACAAGCAAGCACAAACAGAAAACTGAAACTAACCTCGAACTCTAACGGTCTCCGGTGGCTATCGGTCCAATACCGTTGTCTATCCTGAGCCACCCGAAGTCTATCCCTGATCAACCTAACCTTCTCAGCTGCATCTACTACCATCTTCGGGCCAAGTAATACACTCTCGTCGACATCATCCCATGACAAAGGAGTACGACATGTCCGTCTGTATAGAGCCTTAAATGGCGACATCTCTATACTGGCCTGATAGCTGTTATTGTAAGCAAACTCTACCAGGTGAAGATGATCCTTCCAAGAACCCCTGAAGTTTAACACACAAGTATGAAGCATATCCTCGAGTGTCTGGATGGTCCTCTCCAACTGTTCGTCTGTCTGGGGATGATACGCGGTATTGAACTTGAGCTGGGTGTCCGTCACCCCCAGTTTTCAAGAACAGTGGTATTTTGGTCATTTTCCATTTTAGAATAATTTTAGAAATATGTTTATTATTTTTGATATTGTTTTCGGGTTATTTGAGTCAGGTTCAAATTTTAACTCAATCCGACTTGTATCGGAGACCCGGGGTAGCTTTGACTCTAGTGGGACCCATTCATTAGTTTGACATGTCCCGCATGACAAGATTTAAGTCAGCATGGTTAGACTAAATATTCATGACTAGGTTGGGTTGATTAGAGACTCAAACTAGTCTAATTTAGCCTCAAACAAAAATCTAATTTAAGTTGAACCAATAGGAGCTAATGGAGGGCATTTTAGACTTTACCAAAATGGGGACACCTAGCCATTGTGGCCGGCCATGAAGGGAGAGGGGTTGAGTCATCTCATTTTGTTCTTAGCCACAAATTTCTCTCTCTTGAGTTCTTCCCCAAATTTGAGAAGAGCCTCCATTGATTTCACCCCAAATCAATCCATTCCTCCATCCAATCTTCTTCATTTCTTCTCTACTCTAGCAAGAGAAGGTGCTAGCCAAATTTGAGAGGAGTTTGTATTGGTTCGTGTCCTTTTGGAGATCCCTTCGTGTCGGTGCCGTATCGGAAGTGAGTTCTTTGAGATTTCACCTTCCGGAAGGTAACATCTACCCTCTAAATTAAACTCTCATGCATTTAGGATTGTTTTGAACCCATAGGAATCACCCACATGTTTGTGTTTCCATTTGTGTCCATTTTGTGTCCATTTGGAGATGTTTAGGAGTGTCCTTGATGTGTTGTTGTGTCCATGTGGGAAACCCCCAATATTGGACACACTTGTATTTGTCTTTATGTTTGAATGATTTAATACATGTTTTAATCTCAGATTTTTATATGTTAGAGATTTGTTCTTGAGTGTCTTTACATTTTCTTTCATGTATCATAATGTATCTTAATATATATTCATGTATATATATTATATTGTGTGTGTTATGTATATATACCTATTTGTATTGATGTGTGTGTCTGTATTTATATATATAAAGAGGGGGGGGGTAGCAAACAGTAGCCATGCTGCTGCCCTATACAGCAGCAGCAGTCCCCTTTGGGGACTGCATATTTTAGACAGTGCAGGACGGTTTTTTGGGGTTTTTGTGGCCCCAAAACATCCCCTTTAGACCCCCACTTAGCCCTAAATGCCTACCCCCACTTGTCAACCACATTTTCTACTATGAAACCCCTAAGTTAGAGAGTGTTTTTAGTGTGTTAGGTGGTTAGTGGGGTAGTATTTCTAGTGGTAGAAAATAAGGTTGGTCATGTTATGTTATATGTCATGTTATGATACATTAGGGGGTTGTGGTAGATGTTTGAGTTGGTTTTTGAGAGTTATTTTAGAAGTAGCATTCTAAGTTAGATGGAGGTTAGATAGATGATGGTTGTGAGTGGTGGTGGTAGTGGTTTAGGATTAGAGGTAGTGTTGGTATCTTGGTATATCAAGATACCAAGATTTACCTTTAGGTATGTTGAGAGTGACCAACATGGGGATAAGGTGGACTGGATGGGTTAGATACCTAGATTTCTTGGTTGGTAATGTCTAGATAGGTTAGTGTCTAGCTACCCTAAGAAGCCTAAGTCAGTCAACCAAGATTTGGAGGGGTTGCCTTTGTATTGGGGCAAGGTGTTGGGAATACCTTGTAAAGGGTAAAATAGGATATTGGATAAAGTTTAAGATTTGGGTTTTGATTGTTAAGATGGGGTTAGATATAGGTTGTCTTAGTAGGTAATGGTTAGATATGGGTAGTTTAGTCTAGTTTTGACCCCCGTTGACCAAGAGTTGACTTTTTGACCAAAGTCAACTTTGAGTCAATACTTGACCTAGAATTGACCCAAAACCAAACCAGAGTTGACCAGTTGACTGAAAGTCAACTGTTAGTCAACATTTGACTAGTTTGACCTAGGTTTGACCTAGAGTTGACCAGAGTTGACCAAAGTTGACTTTTTGACCAAAAGTCAATTGCAAGTCAACCCTTGACCCAGATTGACCTAGTTTGACTTGGATTGACTTCCTGTGACCTTGTTTGTTCTAGTTTGGCTCAGTATGACCTAGTTTGGCTTAGACTTGCATATCATGACTAAATTAGCATGTCTTTCATTATCAAACCCTAGTTTAACTCATGGTATCTCATCTTTAGGTCTGTGACTTCACTGAGCATCTGTTCACCTTATCAGCTCAGGACCACAAGCGAGTACATTCACTGATAGTTTTTATTATCTTGATATCTGCTATATCCGATTCAGTTGTAGTGTCTTACTTGATTCCTGACACGATGGTTCACGGACTAGTATACGTCGGATCCTGTCATGAGATGTTGTTCCTGGATTTTCTTGGTATGTTGGTACATCCTGTTTGTTTCCTGTACTTATATAGACACCAACTTGGGAGTGGGCTGGCCCCCTGTTTTTGAGTCCCGTGTCATGACGTGTCATGTCCGGATCCATTATACTACTCGCGGATGGAGAATTATTAGGGGCTATGTGATCAAGCCACCTTGTCACTATATTCTTGTGCCTGTGCCACCCTCACTACACGTAGGGTGTAGCGAGATCTTATTCCTTGTGCTCGTTATCCAGGTTTGCCGGCATGACCCTTTCCAGTAATTTTTTTGTGATTGTCGGGCCAAGTGGATAGCATGTCCGGTTTCCCAAGCCGATCACATAACGCTCTAAAAATTCATGGCACATTTTATATTTACCTCATTATATCATATATCCATGTTCTATTCTACTTTCCTGTATTTATACCATGACATGATATCCAGTTTACATATCCTGTTTATATTTCCTGTCTTGATATTTCATCTTATTTTCATTATGATTGTCTCTTAAAGAATTTGTCAATTCATATGGAACTGCTGTTAGTATTTTGTACTTGCTCATTTTCCTGACAGGATACTGTTGATATATTACATATGATTCCGAGGCAGACTGTTCGACCTACTATGGGGCCGAGGTAGATAAAGACTTAGGCCAGGACTTTGACCTGGCAGTTGAGCCCCTAGACTTTGCACACCTGGACTATTATAGCTTAGTTAGGTTTGCCTGGACTGCGATCCAGCTAATGCTTTCAGAATGTAGTATTTTATATTATATTTTGTGACTCTGTGATGTTGTTTATATCTCTGAGCTGTGTTGGATCCTGAACTCATTTCCTGTTTTCACTTCTATCATATTTCCATTCTGTGCTATCTATCTTAGTTTTATCTTGTGATTGAGTTATGCTATATTATATTCCTCCGTACGGAGATGACATGTACCCTTATACTATTTAGTTATAGTATTTACAGATGACCTATACAGCGTTCTACCGCCGATTTTACAGCGTAGGCTGGACGTAACCACGTACTTGTGCCCCTACCTTGGGGACGGGTTGTGACACATTTTTATGGTGGCCCATGAAGGTCGTGTCGCAATTAGTACGATCTCGTAATGGTGCTCGACTTAGAGTACTAATTACGAGCCTGCGATTAGGACATAGGATCTAGGATATGATAGGAGTTACTCAATCACATTTTAGGAAATTTCTGATCTTTTGATTACCATGACAACTCTTTTGCATTTGAATTTAATTGTCCTTTTTTGATATTCCTTATCATGTGCCATATTGATTCCTTGTTTCAATCTATCCTTAGGATGACGATTACTCGCTCTCAGGCAGCAGGACCTAGTGCTGTTCCAGAGAGGCCCGATCCGGTAGGAACTCCACTTCCGGCTGCGGTAGCAGCAGTTGAGGGAGCTGCCACCTCAGTTCTTACCCTTCAGCGGGAGTAGCAGCGACAGTTCCAGGAGGTCTTCTACCTCAAGCTGCGAGACCGTCCATAGTCATTCCTGAGACTCTTCCATCGCTACCTCCACTACCGACTGATGCACAACAGATGATGACCCTTCTACAGCCGATGTTGCAGACTCAGATGGCCCAGGCCGAGGCACAGCAGCATCAGGCTGACGCATCTCACCGCCAAATAGAGGTGCTACGGCAGAGCTTAGAGAACTCCCACCAGCTGGCGATGGCAGCAGTTGAGAGGGTAGTCTCGGGTGCCCCAGTTCAGCAGCAGCAGAGTCAGGGGAGGCCTGGCACATGTCTAGACTTCAGAAAGATGAACCCCAGGGAGTTCAAGGGGACTGAAGGCATTCTTTATGCAGACGATTGGTTGGAGGACGTGTAGCGGAGCTTGGAGTTAGCATAGATTCCTAGGGGATTGTGGGTTACAGCTGCGGTGTGTCAGTTTTTTGACATCGCCTTGACATGGTTTCATGCGGATCCTCGTGCATCGATGAGGGGTTTGACATGGGAGAATTTCTGGGCGACGCGATACGACCTTCGAGTAGATACTGATGGAGGCACAGATAGCAGAGGAGGACTTCGGCCTCAAGCTGAAGAGGGGCAGCAATGTTCTTGGAGCGAGTTCTAGTGCAAGGCCGGCAAAGTGCCCTCACTTTCAGCAGAGGCAGTTTCAGCCACAGCTTCAGTTACTGATTCAGCAGGCACCAGCACGTACCCACCCGCAGCAGGACATGGCCAGAGGCAGGTTACTCCGTGCGGCTTCTGCGAGAAGTCGAGGCACAGTCGAGAGGACTGTAGGAAGAGGTTGGGCGTATGTTTATACTGTGGAGCGCCCGACCACCAGCTGAAGGATTGCCAAGTTCATGGTGTAACACCCTGTTTTCTGAAATTAGGGTATTTTTGAAAATTTATTATTTTTATTATTTATTAATGGTATTTTAGTCATGATATGATTTTTGGTGATTATTAGTGTAATTAAAACTATTTCTAAGTCATGACTTATAACTTTATGATTTTACTAGTATAACCCTAGTGTAAACCCTAGTTATCCCTTAACTTAGAAGTTGCCATGACCATGTGAGCCTAGCCATAGGCTTAGAACATCAAATTAGTGATTTTAGCCTAAAAGGGTATTTTGGTAATTTACTAGATTTTATTTGGAATTATGTGTTTTTAATATTATTTAATTATTGTTAAGTACCACGATTGTTCATAACCTAGTTTACCCTAATCTAGAGATTAGTTACTAACCTAGAATGCTAAGGGGAAGTTTTTCTCGGATCAGGCAGTCGGTGCTTTGGAGACCCAGTTCGAGAATCTGGTTTAGGGGAACCAGACTGTAGAGGAGTATTCTGGTGAGTTTTGCCGATTGAGCAGATTCGTGGAGGGCCTTAGCGAGACAGCGAAGGCGAGTAGGTTCAGGAAGGGCTTGGTCAAGGAGGTCAAGTCCTTGACCAAGAGTGACAGGAACGCCACTTTTGAGGAGATCCTAGCAGGAGCGATGGCGGCTGAGGATGATCTTGAGCTGAAGCTCAAAAGGGGCCGCGACACCCAGGGAGCTGGCAGCAGTGGAGGACAGGCCAAGAGGCCTCATTTTCAGTACCAACAGTAGAGGCTATTCCAGCAGCAGAGGCCGTTCCAGCAGGTGCAGCAGCAGACGAGGCACCAGCAGCAGGCACCCAGACAGTAGGTCGTCAGTTGCACTTTCTGCAAGAAGCAGGGTCATGGATGGAATGACTGCAGAAAGAGGCTTGGCAGGTGTCTACTATATGGTTACGGAGACCACCAGCTGAGGGAGTGTCCCATGTCTTCGGGATGACCAGTTCAGGGAGGCGGAGCCAAGGCTCCGGTAGGGCAGCAGAAGGGACCTTTGTCGACTCAGCAGCAGAGGTTCACCCAGTATCAGCATCAGGCCAGGGGTGGACAGCAGGGGCGAGCCTACGCCATGGCAGCAGGGGATGCTGAGGTTACTGGAGAGCTGATAACAGGTTCTATTCTTCTCGACTCTATTCTAGCTTTTGTATTGTTCGATTCTGGGGCTTCCCATAGGTTTGTATCAGTATCTTTTACGATTCGACATCATGTTATATCTGAATCATTGCCTAGGACTTGCAAGATCACGACTGGGGGTGGCATTATCCTCGTTCGTGATGTTTGCAAGGGACAGAGAGTAGTTTTGAGAGGCCGAGAGTTGGATGTGTGTTTGCTCGTAATGCCACTACCAAACTACGATATTGTACTCGGTATAGATTGGTTGAGTAGGCACCATGCCAGCATAGATTGCCGCAGGGGTAGAGTTCTGTTCAGAGCGCCAGGAGAGCCAGAGTTTGTATATTCCCGACGGCAGGTAGAGCAGACTTGCAGAGTTTTCTGCGGAGTTTCGGTCGAGGATCATCCAGCTCCACATCCATTGATAGCTGAGTTCATGGACGTATTTCCAGAGGAGTGGCCTGGGCTTCCACCAGACAGAGACGTTGAGTTCTCGATAGACTTGGTTCCAGGTGCGGAACCCATTTCTCAGCATGTCTATCGAGTGAACAACAGCGAGTTGGTAGAATTGAAGAAGCAGGTGGATGAGTTGCAGGACAAGGGCTTCATCCGCTCTAGTTCTTCACCATGGGGTGCACCGATACTCTTTGTACCGAAGAAGGATGGGTCGGTAAGGATATGTATCGACTACAGGACACTCAACAGTCTGACGATCAAGAACAGATATCCACTGCCGCGGATCGACGATCTCTTCGATCAGTTGAACGGAGCTCGGGTATTCTCGAAGATCGATCTGAGGTCAGGCTACCACCAGGTAAAGGTGAAGAGGGAGGATATCCCCAAGACGGCGTTCAGGATGCGGTACGACCAGTTCGAGTTTATGGTGATGCCGTTTGGGTTGACTAATGCCCCGGCGGTGTTCATGAACTTGATGAACAAGGTGTTCCACCAGTACTTAGATAAGTTCGTGGTGGTGTTCATCGACGACATCCTAGTGTACTCGAAGACAGAGGAGGAGCATGAGGAGCACTTGAGAGTGGTCTTGGAGACTCTGAGGCAGGAGCAGCTTTACGGCAAGCTCTCGAAGTGCGAGTTCTTCCTGGACAGAGTTGACTTCCTGGGTCATGTGGTGACTGGAGATGGGATCTCAGTCGACCCAAGGAAGATATCAGCAGTTGAGGCTTGGGCAGCACCGACGTCAGTAGCAGAGATCAGGAGCTTCCTAGGATTGGCAGGCTACTACAGGAGGTTCATCCAAGATTTCTCCCGGGTTGCAGAGCCGTTGTCTAGGCTGACCCGGAAGGACGCAGAGTTTGTCTGGTCAGAGGAGTGTCAGGCCGCTTTCGATGAGTTGAAGAAGCGGTTGACGACAGCCCCAATTCTGACATTGCCATCAGGATCAGGCGGGTTCACTATCTACAGTGACGCCTCGGGGAAGGGTTTGGGTTGTGTCTTGCAGCAACATGGGAAGGTAATTGCCTATGCTTCCAGGCAGTTACGTCCCCATGAGAAGAACTATCCTACCCATGATTTGGAGTTGGCGACAGTTATCTTTGCTCTGAAGTTGTGGAAACACTATTTGTATGGAGAGCGTGTAGAGATATTTACAGACCATAAGAGCTTGTAATACGTGTTTACGCAGAAGGAGCTCAACATGAGGCAGCGCAGATGGTTGGAGCTTATGAAAGACTTTGATATTCTGTTGCAGTATCACCCAGGGAAGGCCAACGTAGTTGCCAATGCTTTGAGCAGCCGACAGCTATGTGTTTAATGATGGATCGTCACTTGTTAGCCGACATGGAGAGCCTTGGGATCGAGGTGATTGTGCCGGGAGTGCAGATACAGATGTGGGGCCTCCAGATTCAGTCGGACTTGATTGATATGATTAAGTCGGCTCAGTTCGATGACATTTCTCTACGATGCATCAGGGAGCAGGTCATAGCAGGATTTGTGGACGATGAGTTCACTCTTGCAGGGGATGGCGCATTGAGGCACGGTTCCAGACTGTGTGTGCCCAGTGGAGACTTTCGAGAGCAGGTTATGCAGGAGGCCCACCGTTCTCAGTACTCAATACATCCGAGAGCCAATAAGATGTATAGGGATCTGAGAGAGCATGTATGGTGGAGTGGGATGAAGCACGAGGTAGCACACTTCGTAGCCAGGTGTTTGATCTGTCAGCAGGTCAAGGCAGAGAGGCAGCGGCCAGGGGGACTGTTACAGCCATTGCCTATTCTGGAGTGGAAGTGGGAGCACATCACGATGGACTTTGTTTCGGGATTGCCGCGTACTCCAGGAGGAAAGGATGCAATTTGGGTCATCGTCGATAGGTTGACCAAATCGGCCCACTTCTTGCCATTCAAAGTGGGTTTGTCTACCGAGAAGCTATCAGAGATGTATATAACGCAGATAGTCAGACTTCATGGAGTTCCAGTGAGTATTGTATCGGACCGGGACAGTCGTTTCACTTCACATTTCTGGAGGAGCTTACATATTAGCTTGGGCACTCAGCTCAAGTTTAGTACTGCATACCACCCTCAGACAGACGGACAGTCAGAGCGGACCATTCAGACACTGGAGGACATGTTGCAGACTTGTGTCCTGGACTTTGGAGGATCTTGGGAGAGTCACCTGCACTTAGTAGAGTTTGCATACAATAACAGCTTTCAGGCCAGCATTGAGATGTCCCCTTTCGAGGCACTGTACGGGCGTAGATGTCATACACCCTTATCTTGGGATGATATTGGGGAGCGAGTTTTATTGGGGCCTGAGATGGTTGTGGATGTAGCAGAGAAGGTGAAGCTCATCAGAGATCGGCTTTGCGTGGCGCAGGACAGATATCGGCATTGGGCCGACAGCCACCGCAGACCTTTGGAGTTTGAGGTACAATTTAGAGATATGATTAGAATTAGGTTGTCTTGTTTGTGTTTTGTTAACCATGTTGATTATCATAATTAAATTGAGACCTTGCTTGTGATTAGGTTGGAGACCAGGTATTTTTGAGGATATCTTCGACACGTGGCACGATACGTTTTGGTGGAGGTGGGAAGCTTAGCCCACGTTTCATCGGCCCTTTCGTTATCAGCGGGAGAGTCGGTGATGTGTCTTACAGGCTAAACTTACCACCAGCATTGGTGGGAGTCCACAACGTATTTCACGTATCATAGTTGAGACGGTACGTGGCAGATCCTAGCCATGTACTTGATCATTCTGAGATCGAGGTGGGTTCTACTCTTCGTTATCCAGAGCAGCCTGTTGAGATTCTGGATCAACGGGAGAAGGCATTGAGGAACCAAACGATACCATTGGTTCGTGTCGCATGGAGGCATCATTCTCCAGGTAGACTTCTCATCAGTTTCAGTTTTGTCTTTAAATTTCGAGGACGAAATTATTTTAAGGATGGTAGACTTGTAGCACCCTGTTTTCTGAAATTAGGGTATTTTTGAAAATTTATTATTTTTATTATTTATTAATGGTGTTTTAGTCATGATATGATTTTTGGTGATTATTAGTGTGATTAAAACTATTTCTAAGTCATGACTTATCACTTTGTGATTTTACTAGTATAACCCTAGTATAAACCCTAGTTATTCCTTAACCTAGAAGTTGCCATGACCATGTGAGCCTAGCCATAGGCTTAGAACATCAAATTAGTGATTTTAGCCTAAAAGGGTATTTTGATAATTTACTAGATTTTATTTGGAATTATGTGTTTTTAATATTATTTAATTATTGTTAAGTACCATGATTGTTCCTAACCTAGTTTACCCTAATCTAGAGATTAGTTACTAACCTAGAATGCTAAGGGGATAGATATTACTTTTAGTCAATGGGTGGAAATATCTTAGATTACTTTAGTAGATATTTTCCATGAAATCCTCAAAATATCTCAACCTTGGCACCAAAGTCTTTGCTTTCTCCTTGAAGGAAGTTGAAGGACAAACACCTCCCTCTCATTGATTTTCCATTGGATTTGCATCAATAGGTAAATACCCATAAACTTAGTTAATATTCTGTTTTTTCTCCATAAATGCATGCATATAGGTCTACCCTAACTGTGGGTCAAGTTTGGTAAAATTTGGGGTTGGTTTGGTGTCCGTATCGGACACGTATCCTAGGCTATTAAACCTTGTTTGATGAAATACCACAAAGAAATGGTTTTTGTTATTTTACAAAACTAATTACATTTTCTTGTAGCCCTAGACTAGTATAATATATACCTAGTTGACTGAGCACAATTTGGATTCTTTTTCGTGTCCAAATCGGACACGAACTCGCGGTTTTGTACTGCACACTGTCACAGAGAATCCTCTGCTACCCGACACTGATTGCGGACACTGTAGGATACGTGGACACGTGCAAATTGACACAGAGGAGGGGGCAACCTCTGTCATGCCCCCCTCGAGTTTGAGACACATTTGTGTCGTATCGAGAACACACGGACACGTGCACTGGTCGTGCACTGTCAGCGCATACGCGCGCGGGGGCCAACTTTGCGCGTGTCGTGTCGCGCGGACATGACACTTGGGCACCTCGTGGTGTCACGAGGAGGTAGCCCATCATGTGGCGAACACATGGACACGAGCACGAGACATGTCATGTCCTATGTCGCGAACACGAGGTAGTTGCACGCGTGCACGACGCAGCGTATTCGTGTGTGTGTGTGTCAGTTTACCCGATTGGGTTTTGGTGAGTTTTGACATATCAAATTGTGTCGTGGTGTCGTGTCAGGCACCTAGGACACTAGAGGACACTAGGGGCTGGTGTTACCAACCCTTGGGTTCGAGCCTTAGCTCGGTTTGGTGTGTGTATTTGGGTTTACCCATTCCTCAAGTACACTGTGCACTGGATTCCTGATTTTGGTATTTTCCAGTTATTAAATCGAATTTCAAAACGAATTTTGATGTTATTTCTTAATATAAATATCTGTGTATAGGGTATATACATAGTGTATGTATTTGTGTGTGTGTAGGTGGAATTGAGGGGTATATACATGTGTGTGCATGTGTATATACATATATGTATATATATGGGTGTGTGTGTGTTATTCTGTGTGGTGTGTGTTGGTTTTCTGGTTCCAGAAAACTGGAACACCCCCCCCCCCACTGTTCAGTTTCACTCTCTCTCTCTCACTATATATCACAGTTCACTCTCTCTCACTCTATTCACTAATCTCTCTCTCACTACTCTCTATATATATATGTATTATATATAAGTTGTATATATATATATATATATATATATATATATATATATATATGATATATATGTATTTGTATTAGATTATATATATTGTGTCTATATATATATATACTATATGATATATGAGTATTACATAGTCTATAGGCCTATGTAGTAATGTTGTATATATATATATGTAAAGTTATATATATGAGTATATATATATTGTATAGAGGTAGATACCTATGACAACTAGCCTATGGCATTAGGGGCTAACCCTAATTGACCTAATGACCCAAACCCTAACTAGTCTGACCATGTTTGACCTAACTTGACTAGTTTGACCTAGTTTGACTTTTAGAGTTGACCAGAGTTGACCAAGAGTTGACTTTTGACCAGATTGACCTAGAATCATGTAGTATGCATAGTAAACTTCATTTTTACTATTTAGAACACATTGTGACTTGTGTTGCTCTGATCAGGAGCCAGACACCTCTCCTCAGACAGCATATTCTCTACAGACATTCATACAGCAGGCGAGTACATTCTCTGACCGTTTCATACTTATTCAGGCTTTACTTTCTTGCTCTAGATTACTTTACTTGATGCTGTCACGTTGTTAACACGGATTGGTACTATATGGATCTTTACATGAGATGTTATCCCCCTCGGGAGCATCGGGTACTTCATGTTACGTGTGTTTCACTTTCATCATGACTCCTATGCTTCCATCATGCATGTGCACTCATGTGATCATGTACTCTCATGATTCACTGAGCCCTCATGTATAACTTCACGTATACTCATTTATGAGCCTCATGTGAAGTAATGTATAATAACGTAACTTGTCAAGATCCTTTTGTATTGATTGGGGAAACGGGGAAGTAGAAGTAGACATGTGAATAATTCCAAAGTAGTGTAATTATGTATAAACTCAGTAGTGTAATCAAGTATAAATTTTATCCATTCACATGCCTATCTTGTACTCTACATCACTAGCCACTTACAGTTCTCTATATACAGTAGATATTTCCATTACAGCTATCTCTTTTACAGCGTATATTTCCTTTCAGCACTTCCTGTATTTTACTCTATTACCTGTATCGTATTTCCTAACCTGATATGAACTGTGTGAGATGTATTGTGCTCGTTCCTGTCCTGACTGGACCTGTTAAAAATATTACAGAGGATGAGGATGAGGCATGGGTGACTACATATTATGGAGCAGGACTAGATGACACTTGTGTTGAGGACCCTCAGCAGGATCCACCACCAGCTGAGGTTGTTGCTCCAGTAGTCTAGACCAGTTTAGCTAGACAGTCTTTTCTACTTGTATTTTGCCTCACATTCTGAGTTGTATTTTGAGATGTTGAGATGTATAGACCTTTAGACTTATTGTATTATGAGTTGACATTATGGATGTTATGTATCCTAGACACTTAGACTTATTTTATCTATGCTACTATTCTCTTTGAGTTACTATCTATCTATCTGTCTTTCATTCTTCTACCTTAGATGTGATTGAGACTGTATATTGTGATGTCACCTCCATTCGGAGAGTATAAACTGTACAGGTACCTTTATATTGTTAGATGATTGACCTAGGACAGCGTTCTACCGCCGACACTGCGGCATAGGCTGAACGTACCCACGTCTCGTGCCCTTACTCTAGGGTGCGGGTCGTGACACGTGGAGTTCGAGGAGGCCAGGACAGAGTGCAGCAGGCTAGAGGACCAGCAGGTCAGCAAAGAGGTCCTCCACTTCAGACCCAGCAGTAGCGCTTCGCACAGCACCAGAAGGGAGCACCTGTGGGCAGGGTGTTCACCTTGACAGCAGAGGAGACAGATCCAGTGAGTGATGTTGTGGCAGGTCACGTTCTTCTTGATTCTTTTCCTGCTTTTACTTTATTTGATTCTGGTGCTACGCACAGTTTTATGTCTGTTTCCTTTCCTCTAAGGCACAATATTATTGCTGAGTATCTGGATAGGACTTACAAGATATTGACCGGGAGAGGCATTATCCTGGTTAATAATATCTGCAAGGGGTGGAGAGTTATATTGGAAGGCCAAGATTTGAGTGCGTACTTGCTCGTAATGCCCATTCTGAGGTACGACATGGTACTCAGAATGGATTGGTTGAGAAGGCACCATGCTAGTATAGATTGTAGAGGAGGTAGGGTTATGCTTAGGCCGCCGGGAGAGCCAGAGTTTGTGTTTGCCAGAGCTAAGCCGGTAGATGGGTTCTGTAGAGCTTTGCTTGCGGGGCAGACATTGTCGTATCCATTGATAGCTGATTTTATGGATGTCTTTCCCGAGGAGTTTCCTGGGATGCCGCCAGATAGAAACGTTGAGTTCTCTGTAGACATAGTGCCGGGCGATGAGCCTATTTCACAGCACGTCTATAGGGTCAACAACAGCGAGTTGGCTGAGCTGAAGAAGCAAGTCGACGAGCTGCAGGACAAGGGATTTATCAGATCCAGTTCATCACCTTGGGGTACACCAGTTCTATTTGTACCGAAGAAGGATGGTACGGTACGTATGTGTATCGATTACAGAGCACTCAACAACTCACTATCAAGAACAAATACCCGTTGCCGAGGATTGACGACTTGTTCGATCAGTTGAGCGACACGAAGGTATTTTCGAAGATAGACCTGAGGTTCGATTATCATCAGCTGAAGGTGAAGCGGAAAGATGTTCCGAAGATCGCTTTTTGGACTCGGTACGGCCAGTACGAGTTTGCTGTCATGCCATTTGGGTTGACCAACTCCCTAGCAGTGTTCATGAACTTGATGAACAAGGTATTCCATCAGTACCTTGACAAGTTTATGGTGGTCTTCATAGATGACATCTTGGTCTACTCAAAGACGCCGGATGAGCACGAGGAGCATCTGAGGATTGTGCTCGAGACTCTGAGGAAGGAACAGTTGTACCGGAAGCTTTCAAAGTGCGAGTTCTTCCTGGTCCAGGTCGAGTTCTTGGGTCATATTGTGACCGAACACGGGATCTTTGTAGACCAGAAGAAGATTGCTGCAGTGGAGACTTGGTCTACACCCAGTTCAGTTGCCGAGATTCGGAGCTTTCTGGGTTTGGCTGGCCATTATTGAAAGTTCGTCCAGGACTTCTCATGGATTGCAGAGCCGATGACTACACTCACCAGGAAGGCCGTGGAGTTCGTCTGGACTGAGGAGTATCAGGCTGCTTTCAATGAGCTAAAGAGGAGGTTGACATCAGCTCCGATCTTGATATTACCATCTGGGACCGGTGGTTTCTTGATCTACAGCGACGCTTCTGGCAGGGGTTTGGGTTGTGTTCTTCAGCAGCACGGGAAGGTGATTGCCTATGCATCTAGGCAGTTACGGCCCCATGAGAAAAACTACCCGACTCACGATCTGGAGTTGGCCGCTGTTATCTTTGCCTTGAAGTTGTGGAAATACTACTTGTATGGAGAGCGGGTTGAGATCTTCACTGATCACAAGAGCTTGAAGTACGTGTTCACTCAGAAGGAGCTGAACATGCGATAGAGACGGTGGCTCGAGCTGATGAAAGACTTCGATAATACTTTGCAGTACCATCCAGAAAAGGCCAACGTAGTTGTAGATGTCTTTAGCACGTATCCAGTAGCTATGTATCTGACGGCAGATCGCCATCTTTTGGCTTACCTGGACAGTTTGGGAATCGAGGTAATTGTTCCGGGCATAGAGGTACAGATGTAGGGTTTACAGATTCTGTCTGAGTTGATGGACAAAGTCAGATCAGCACAGTATGATGATGTTTCCCTGAGGAGTATCAGGGAGCAGGTGCGGGCAGGGTTGCTCGACGATTTTTCTATTGTCGAAGATGGGTCGTTGAGGCACTGTGCTAGATTGTGCATTTCGAGTGGAGAGCTTCGGGAGAAGGTTCTTCAGGAGGCACATCGCTCTCAGTACTCTATGCATCCTGGGGCCAATAAGATGTACAGAGATCTGAGAGAGCACGTCTGGTGGTATGGCATGAAGTGCAAGGTAGCTCAGTTTGTATCTCGCTGCTTGGTATGTCAGCAGGTGAGGGCCGAGAGACAGAGACCTGGTGGATTGCTATAGCCACTACCCATTCCTGAGTGGAAGTGGCAGCACATCACCATGGACTTTGTGTCCGGACTTCCACGATCTTCTGGAGGGGAAGATGCGATTTGGGTCATAGTTGATAGATTGACCAAATCGGCCCACTTTTTGCCTTTTAAAGTGGGTTTGTCTATGGAGAGGCTGGCAGAGATGTACGTTCGTCAGATCGTGAGATTGTACGGGGTTCCTGTGAGCATAGTTTCAAATCTGGACAGTCGATTCACTTCCCACTTCTGGAGGAGTTTGTATATTAGCTTCGGCTCGTAGCTCAAGTTTAGTACCGCTTATCACCCCTAAACAAATAGACAGTCGAAGAGGACTATCTAAACTTTGGAAGATATGCTTTACACATGTGTGCTTGATCTTGGGGGTTCTTGGGAGGACCATCTTCACCTGGTAGAGTTTGCTTACAACAACAGCTATCAGGCCAGTATAGAGATGTCGCCATTCGAGGCTCTATACGGACGAAGATGCCGTACTCCCTTGTCATGGGACGATGTTGGCGAGAGGAGGTTGCTTGGCCCGGAGATGGTTGTGGATGCGGCTGAGAAGGCCAGGTTGATTAGAGACAGACTTCGGGTGGCTCAGGATAGGCAGCGGCATTGGGTCGATAGCCACTGGAGACCGTTAGAGTTTGAAGTTAGTTTCAATTCCTGTTTGTGTTGTTTGTGATTGTTTTTTTGGCTTGTGTGCTGAGTTTTATTTTATGTCTAGGATGGTGCTTTAGTGTTCCTGAGGATTTCTCCGACACGGGGTACGATTCGCTTCGACGGAGGCGGGAAGCTTAGTCCGCGCTACATCGGACCTTTCACTTTCCTTGAGAGGATCGGTGCAGTAGCTTATCGACTAGACTTGCCACCTACGCTCGAGAGGGTGCACAACGTGTTCCATGTGTCGCAGTTGAGGTGGTACATGGCAGACCTCAGCCATGTATTGGACCATTCAGCGATCGAGGTAGGGCCTACTCTCCACTATCCAGAGCAGCCAGTAGAGATTCTGGGTCATAGGGAGAAGGTGCTCCGGAACCAAGTTATACCTTTGGTTTGTGTTGCACGGAGGTATCACTCTCCAGTTGAGTCTACCTAGGAGAGAGAGGACGACATGCGAGAGCGTTTTCCTTATCTCTTCGAGCCCTGAGGTATAATTATTTTGTTTATGCATGTGATTTCTGTGATTGCTTTCTTTTAATTTTGAGGATAATTTTTTTTAGGTGGATAGATTTGTCACCCCCAATTTTCAAGAACAGGGGTATTTTGGTCATTTTCTACTTTAGAATAATTTTGGAATTATTATTATTATTTATGATATGTTTTGGGGTTATTTGAGCCGGGTTCGAATTTTAACTCAATCCGACTTGTATCGGAGACCCGGGGTAGCTTTGACTCTAGTGGGACCCATTCTTTAGTTAGACATGGCCTAAATGACAATATTTAAGTTAGCATGGTTAGACTAAATATTCATGACTAGGTTGGGTTGATTAGAGAATCAAACTAGTCTAATTTAGCCTCAAACCAAAACCTAATTTAAGTTGAACCAATAGGAGCTAATGGAGGGCATTTTAGACTTTACCAAACTGGGGACACCTAGCCATTGTGGCTGGCCATGAAGGGAGAGGGGGTGAGTCATCTCATTTTGTTCTTAGCCACAAATTTCTCTCTCTTGAATTCTTCCCCAAATTTTAGAAGAGCGTCCGTTGATTTCACCCCCAAATCAATCCATTCCTCCATCCAATCTTTTTTATTTCTTCTCTACTATAGCAAGAGAAGGTGCTAGCCAAGTTTGGGAGGAGTTTGCATTGGTTCGTGTCCTTTTGGAGATCCCTTCGTGTCAGTGCCGTATCGGAAGGAGTTTTTGAGATTTCACCTCCCGGAAGGTAAAATCTACCCTCTAAATCAAACTCTCATGTATTTAGGAATGTTTTTAACCCACAGTAATCACCCCCATGGTTGTGTCTCCATTTGTTTCTATTTTGTGTCCATTTGGAGAGGTTTAGGAGTGTCCTTGATGTGTTGTTGTGTCTACGTGGAAAACCCCTAATATTGGACACACTTGTGTTTGTCTTTATGTTTGAATGATTTAATACATGTTTTAATCTCAGATTTGTATATGTTATAGATGTGTTCTTGAGTGTCTTTACATTTTCTTTCATGTATCATAATGTATCTTAATATATATTCATGTATATATATTATATTGTGTGTGTTATGTATATATACCTATTTGTATTGATGTGTGTGTGTCTGTATTTATATATATAAAGGGGGGGGGGCAGCAAACAGTAGCCATGTTGCTGCCCTATACATCAGTAGCAATCCCCATTGGGGACTGCATATTTTAGGCAGTGCAGGATGGTTTTTTGGGGTTCTTGTGGCCCCAAAACATCACCTTTAGCCCCCCTTAGCCCCAAATGCCTAGTCCCACTTGTCAACCACAATTTCTACTATGAAACCCCTAAGTTAGAGAGTGTTTTTAGTGTGTTAGGTGGTTAGTGGGATAGTGTTTCTAGTGGTAGAAAATAAGGTTGGTCATGTTATGTTATATGTCATGTTAAGACACATTAGGGGGTTGTGGTAGATGTTTGAGTTGGGTTTTGAGAGTTATTTTAGAAGTAGCATTCTAAGTTATATGGAGGTTAGATAGATGATTGTTGTGAGTGGTGGTGGTAGTGGTTTAGGACTAGAGGTAGTGTTGGTATCTCAAGATAACAGATTTACCTTAAGGTATGTTGAGAGTGACCAACATAGGGATAAGATGGAGTGGATGGGTTAGATACCTAGATTTTTTGGTTAGTAATGTCTAGATAGGTTAGTGTCTAGCTACCCTAAGAAGCCTAGGTCAGTCTACCAAGATTTGGATGGGCCGCCTTTGTATTGGGGCAAGGTATTGGGAATACCTTGTAAACGGTAAAATAGGATATTGGGTAAAGTTTAAGATTTGGGTTTTGATTGTTAAGATGGGGTTAGATATAGGTTGTCTTGGTAGGTAATGGTTAGATGAGGATAGTTTAGTCTAGTTTTGACCCCCGTTGACCATGTGTTGACTTTTTGACCAAAGTCAACCTCGAGTCAACACTTAACCTAGAATTGACCCAAAACCAAACCAGAGTTGACCAGTAGACTGAAAGTCAACTGTTAGTCAACATTTGACTAGTTTGACCTAGGTTTGACCTAGAGTTGACTAGAGTTGACTTTTTGACCAAAAGCCAACTATAAGTCAACCCTTGACCCAGATTGACCTAGTTTGACTTGGATTGAATTCCTATGACCTTGTTTGTTCTAGTTTGGCTCAGTATGACCTAGTTTGACCTAGTTTGGCTTAAACTTGCATATCATGACTAAATTAGCATGCCTTTTATTATCAAATCCTAGTTTGACTTATGGTATCTCATCTTTAGGTCTGTGACTTTACTGAGCATCTTTTCACCTTATCAGCTCAGGACCACAGGCGAGTACATTTACTGATAGTTTTTATTGTCTTGATATCTGCTATATCTGATTCAGTTGTAGTGTCTTCCTTGATTTCTGACACGATGGTTCACGGACTAGTATACGTCGGATCCTGTCATGAGATGTCGTTCCTGGTTTTTCTTGGTATATTGGTACTTCCTCTTTGTTTCCTGTACTTATATAGACCTTGACTTGGGAGTGGGCTGGCCCCATATTTTTGAGTCCCGTGTCATGACGTGTCTTGTCCGGATCCATTATACTACTCAGGGATGGAGAATTATTAGGGGCTATGTGATCAAGCCACCCTGTCACTATATTCTTGTGCTTGCGCCACCCTCACTTCACGTAGGGTGTAGCGAGATCTTATTCCTTGTGCTCGTTATCCAGGTTGGCCGGCATCACCATTTCCAGAGATTTTCTTGTGATTGCCGGGCCAAGTCGATAGCCTGTCCGATTTTCCAAGCCGATCACATAACGCTCTAAAAATTCATGGTATATTTTATATTTATCTCATTACATCATATATCCATGTTCTATTCTACATTCCTGTATTTATACCATGACATGATATCCAGTTTACATATCCTGTTTATATTTCCTGTCTTGATATTTTACCTTGTTTTTTATTATGAATGTCTCTTATAGAATTTGTCAATTCATATGGAACTGCTGTTAGTGTTTTGTACTTGCTCATTTTCCTGACAGGATACCGTTGATATATTACACATGATTTCGAGGCAGACAGCTCGACCTACTTTAGGATCGAGACAGATGGAGACTTAGGCTAGGACTGTGACCTGGCAGCTGAGCCCCTAGACTTTGCACACCTGGACTAGTATAGCTTAGTTAGGTTTGCCTGGACTGCGATCCAGCTAGTGCTTTCAGACTGTAGTATTTTATATTATATTTTGTGACTCTGTGATATTGTTTATATCTTTGAGCTGTGTTGGATCCTGAACTCATTTTCCGTTTTCACTTCTATCATATTTCCTTTCCATGCTATCTATCTTAGTTTTATCTTGTGATTGAGTTATGCCAAATTATATTCCTCCGTATGGAGATGACAGGTACCCTTATACTTTTTAGTTGTAGTATTTACAGACGACCTATACAGCATTTTACCGCCGATTCTGCGGCGTAGGCTGGACGTAACCACGTACTTGTGCCCCTACTTGGGTATGGGTCGTGACACATTTTTATGGTGGCCCATGCAGGTCGTATCGTAATTAGTGCGATCTCGTAATGGTGCTCGACTTAGAGTACTAATTACGAGCCTGCGATTAGGACATAGGATCTAGGATAAGATAGGAGTTACTCAATCATATTTTAGAAAATTTCTGATCTTTTGATTACCATGAGAACTCTTTTGCTTTTGAATTTAATTGTCCTTCTTTGATATTCCTTATCATGTGCCATATTGATTCCTTGTTTCAATCTATCCTCAGGATGACGATTACTCGCTCTCTGGCAGCAGGACCTAGTGCTGTTCCAGAGAGGCCCGATCCGGTTGGACCTCCACTTTCGGCTGCGAGAGCAGCAGTTGAGGGAGATGTCATCTCAGTTCCTGCCCTTCAGGAGGGAATAGCAGCGACAGTTCCAGGAGGACTTCCACCTCCAGCTACGGGACCATCCATAGTAATTCGTGAGGCTCTTCTACTGCCACTTCCGCTACTGACTGATGCACAACAGATGATGACCCTTCTACAGCCGATGTTACAGACTCAGAGGGCCCAGGCCGAGGCACAGCAGTATCAGGCTGATACATCTCACCGCCAAACAGAGGTACTACGGCAGAGCATGGAGAACTCCCACCAGCTGGCGATGGCAGCAGTTGAGGGGGTAGTCTCGGGTACAGTTCATGGTATCCCAGTTCAGTAGCAGCAGAGTCAGGGGAGGCCTGGCACATGTCTAGACTTCAGGAAGATGTACCCCAAGGAGTTCAAGGGAACTGAAGGCATTCTTTATACAGACGATTGGTTGGAGGACGTGCAATGGAGCTTGGAGTTATCATTGATTCCTAGGAGATTATGGGTCACATCTGCGGTGAGTCAGTTTTTCGACATTGTCTTGACATGGTTTCGTACGGATCCTCGTGCATCGGTGAGGGGTTTGACATGGGAGAACTTCTGGAGGCTCTTCAAGGAGAAGTTTTACCCCGACGTGGCTCTGAGAACTTTGGAGGCCCAGTTCGTCGGATTGGTGCAGGGGAACTCGTCGGTGGACGAGTATGCAGCGGAGTTCTTCCTTTTGAGTAGGTTTATACCAGATCTGATCTAGAATGAGGGGTATAACGCCCGTAAGTTCCGGAGGGGCCTTATTCATGCGGTTCTCACAGATAGCAGAGGACTTCGGTCTCAAGCCGAAGAGGGGCAGCGATATTCTTAGAGCGAGTTCTAGTGCGGGGCCGGCGAAGTGCCCTCACTTTCAGCAGAGGCAGTTTCAGCCGCAGCCTCAGTTACTGATTCAGCAGGCACCAGAACGTGCCCACCCGCAGCAGGGACAGGGCCAGAGCCAGGTTACTCTATGCGGCTTCTTCGGGAAGCCGGGGCAGAGTTGAGAGGCCTGTAGAAAAAGGTTGGGCGTATGTTTATACTGTGGAGCGCCCGACCACCAGCTGAAGGATTGCCAAGTTCGTGGAGTCTGAGGAGGCCAGGACAGAGTGCAGCAGGCTAAAGGACCAACAGCTCAGCAGAGAGGTCCTCCACTTCAGACCCAGCAGCAGCGCTTCGCACAGCACCAGAAGGGAGCACCTGTAGGCAGGGTGTTTGCCTTGACAGCAGAGGAGGCAGAGCCAGTGAGTGATGTTGTGGCAGGTCACGTTCTCCTTTATTTTTTTCCTGCTTTTACCTTGTTTGATTCTGGTGCTATGCATAGTTTTGTGTCTGTTTCCTTTGCTCTAAGATACAACATTATTGCTGAGTATCTGGGTAGGACTTGCAAGATATTGACCGGGAGAGGCATTATCCTGGTTATTAATATCTGCAAGGGGCGGAGAGTTACATTGGGAGGCCAGGATTTGAGTGCGTACTTGCTCGTAATGCCCCTTCCGAAGTACGACATGGTACTCAGAATAGATTGGTTGAGCAGGCACCATGCTAGTATAGATTGTAGAGGAGGTAGGGTTCTGCTTAGGCCGTCGGAAGAGCCAGAGTTTGTGTTTGCCAGGGAAGCAGCTGAGCCGGTAGATGGGTTCTGTGGAGCTTTGCTGGCGGGGCAGACATTGTCGCATCCATTAATAGCTGAATTTATGGATGTCTTCCCCGAGGAGTTGCCTGGGATGCCGTCAAATAGAGACGTTGAGTTCTCTATAGACTTAGTACCGGGTGCTGAGCCTATTTTACAGCACGTCTATAGAGTCAACAACAGCGAGTTGGCAGAGCTGAAGAAGCAAGTCGACGAGCTGCAGGACAAGGGATTTATCAGATCCAGTTCATCACCTTGGGGCACACCAGTTCTATTTGTACCAAAGAAGGATGGTACGGTACGTATGTGTATCGATTACAGAGCACTCAACAACCTCACTATCAAGAACAAGTACCCATTGTCGAGGATTGACGACTTATTCGATTAGTTGAGCGACACGAAGGTGTTTTCGAAGATAGACCTGAGGTCCAGTTATCATCAGCTGAAGGTGAAGTGGGAAGATGTTTCGAAGATGGTTTTTTGGACTCAGTACGGCCAGTACGAGTTCACTGTCATGCCATTTGGGTTGACCAACTCCCCAGCAGTGTTCATGACCTTGATGAGCAAGATATTCCATCAGTACCTTGACAAGTTCATGGTGGTCTTCATAACTGACATCTTGGTCTACTCGAAGACACCGGAGGAGCATGAGGAGCATCTGAGGATTGTGCTCGAGACTCTGAGGAATGAGCAGTTGTACGGGAAGCTTTCGAAGTGCGAGTTCTTCCTGGACCAGGTCGAGTTCTTGGGTCATATTATGACCGAGCACGGGATCTCTGTGGACCAGAAAAAGATTGCTGCAGTTGAGTCTTGGTCTACACCCAGTTCAGTTGCCGAGATTCGGAGCTTTCTGGGTTTGGCTGGCTACTATTGAAAGTTCGTCCAGGACTTCTCGCAAATTGTGGAGCCGATGACTAGACTCTCCAGGAAGGACGTAGAGTTCGTCTGGACAGAAGTGTGTCAGGCTGCCTTCAATGAGCTGAAGAGGAGGTTGACATCAGCTCCGATCTTGACATTACCATCTAGGACCGGTCGTTTTTCGATATACAGCGACGCTTCTGGCAAGGGTTTGGGTTGTGTTCTTCAGCAGCAAGGGAAGGTGATTGCCTATGCATCTAGGCAGTTACGGCCCCATGAGAAGAACTACCCGACCCACGATCTGGAGTTGGCCACTGTTATCTTTGCCTTGAAGTTGTGAAACACTACTTGTATGGAGAGCGGGTTGAGATCTTCACTGATCACAAGAGCTTGAAGTACGTGTTCACTCAGAAGGAGCTGAACATGCGACAGAGATGGTGGCTCAAGCTAATAAAGGACTTCGATATCACTTTGCAGTACTATCCAGGAAAGGCCAACGCAGTTGTAGATGTCTTGAGCAGGTATCCAGTAGCTATGTCTCTGACGGCAGATCATCATCTTTTGGCTGACCTGGACAGTTTGGTTATCGAGGTGATTGTTCCGGGCATAGAGGTGCAGATGTAGGGTTTATAGATTCAGTCTGTGTTGATGGACAGAGTCAGATCAGTATAGTATGATGATGTTGCCCTGAGGAGCATCAGGAAGCAGGTGCGGACAGGGTTGCTCAACGATTTCTCTATTGTCGAAGATGGGTCATTGAGGCACGGTGCTAGATTATGCGTTTCGAGTGGAGAGCTTCGGGAGGAGGTTCTTCAGGAGGCACATCGCTCTCAGTACTCTATGCATCCTGGGGCCAACAAGATGTACAGAGATCTGAGGTAGCACGTCTGGTGGTACCGCATGAAGCGCGAGGTAGTTTAGTTTGTATCTCGCTGCTTGGTATGTCAGCAGGTGAAGGCCGAGAGACAGAGGCCTGGTGGGTTGCTACAGCCACTACCCATTCCTGAGTGGAAGTGGGAGCACATCACCTTGGACTTTATGTCCGAACTTCCACGATCTCCTGGAGGAAAAGATGCGATTTGTGTCATAGTTTATAGATTGACCAAATTGGCCCACTTCTTGCCTTTCAAAGTGGGTTTGTCTATAGAGAGGCTGGCAGAGCTGTACGTTCGTCAGATCATTGTTTCACTTAACAAAATGCCTAAAATTGGCTTTTGAAAGAAAACGAAAAAAAGTACAAAAGTATAAATTATTTCTGGAAAGTATTGCTATGGAAGTCTGATCTGAGAGCGATCACTTTGTTCCTTGGACCATACGATGATGATGAAGAGAACTGCTTGAGGAAGTTGAACGATCGGAAGAACTACGTCACCAGAAAGGTATCGACACAATGGCACTGATGGCACAGTCGAATGCTTTCCTGCTCTGCTTCACCCTGTTCTTGAGAAAAAGTTGAAGAAATGCTTCTGGGAGATATCACTCTGAAAGTATGACTTTTCTCATAATCTCCTCCTCTGTATCTCTCTTGATGCCTTCTTGTGTTAAAAATAAGTCTATTTATAGACTAGACCCTCTGTGCGTATAAAGCAACAAAATTGGGTCTCTACGCAAGTAACTGTCACCCACGATTGAAAATCAACCTTTACATGTGATGACACGTGTCCCATATAGAGTTTGTCATCTCTCCTCATGGTGACACGTGCCCCACAACTTCAACAATATGGAGAGAGCACGTACACACGTTCCTCGATAAGTGAGGCATGAAAGCCACGTATGCAGACCACGTTATCACATAGCCAGAAAAGATTGGGCGTAAAAATAACCCAAAATAGACTTCCTACGTAAAGTAGCAGACTTGGCGTAAAATAACTCAAAATAGACTTCCTGCGTAAAGTGGCTGAAAAGTAGCCTTGAGCGTATAATTAGCTCAAATAAACTCTACACACACAAAAGCCTTGAGCGTAAAGACTCAAATAGCTTTCATGCGTAAAGGAAGTGGTCTCTTGAGCGTAAAGTAGCCTACCTGCATGCTAAACGACAAGTGTTGGGTTTGGTGTAAAAATCTTCTCAGCTTCTGTACAATGTTCTGTCAGAAAATTATATTGTCAGATCCATATCACGCGCATTAAATGCAGTCTGACAGCCTGTCTCTCGCGTAAAAAGCTGAGAATGGCTCTCGCGTAAAAGAGCTCGCGTAGAATTTTGGATCTGACTTAATATAGTCTTTTAATGAGCCTTGCATAGAATCGAACTTTGCGTAAAGTTCTTAACTTCTTTGACTTGGTCTATGAAGTTTATTTTATGCTTCTACAAGACCCCCTTTAAAGTTTTCAAATTTTTCTAAAATTTGAAATACTTTGAACAGAAGCGTAAAATTTGGGACATCCAATAGTCATCCGCGTAGAATTCAGGATACCCAACGGTCATCCGCATAAAGTTCGGGATACCCAACAGTCCGCGTAGAATTTGGGATACCCAACAGTCAGCATAAATTTCGAGAATTTGAACCGATTTCAAACTTTTCTATAAATAGAGTTTTGCCGATAGAGAGAGAACTTTACTCATTCTCGTAATCTCAATCTTCTTTACTTTCTTCTTCTTCGAAATCTCAGTCCCAATCAATGCCCCTCCAAGAGCAAAACCACCACCGGCGCCAAGGACAAGAAGCCCGCCGCGACTTTGTCGAGGAGTGAGCGTATGGAAACCATGGTCGCATCATCGGAGGCAATCCGAAGGACCAACCCCGCTGTGGCTCCGGCCATGATATGTAAAACCCTACCTAATTTGGCCATGGGTTCGTCGGAGAAGAAGAAGAACCGAACCCTAAACTTCACGCCTACGTTTATACGTGTCAGTGTAGAATAAGAATAACTAAATACGCCCAGGTTTATACGTGCCAACGTAAAAACAACATACGCTCAAGTCTATACGTGCCAGCATAAAATGTAAACAACAAAATACGCTCACGTCAATACGTGTCCGCGTAAAAAAATGTTAAGCATTAAATACGTCCACATCTATATGTGCCAACGTAAAAACAACATACGTTCACGTCTATACATGCCAGTATAAAACATTAAATATGCTCACATCTATATGTGCCAGCGTAAAAACAACATACGCTCACGTCTATACGTGCCAGCGTAAAGCATAAAATACGCTCACATCTATATGTGCCAGCGTAAAATACGCAAGTGATAAGACTTTGTGTAAAGGAAGTCAATTCTGAAAACAGAGAACTTTTGCACTTAATTTTTAATTTTAATCAACTTAACTTCTATGCGTAAGCGTAGAGTTTGCATAATCAACTTAACTTCTATGCGTAAGCGTAGAGTTTGCATAAAATTCAGAATAAGTCATCTGCATAAAATTCAATTTAGATTTTTACTAACTTGATTCTTCTTTTTCTTTTGGCAGTGGACTTGCAAATTCATCCTCTCGCAGAGGTATTCGGCTCACCAGCTAGTATGGTGGGCTCAAACTACTTGGAGAATTTGTCCCATGTTGAATTCCCTCAATCAGATACACAGTACCCTGAAGAGAGACAACAATTAATAGCTGCTCAGGGAGACAGGATGTTGCTGTCATTGATGAATGGAGAATTGCTGGTGTCGCTAGATGGCCAGTAATTTTTGAAGCATACCTTCATGTTTGGGGATGCTATAGATTTCCAATCTCAAACCAACCCCAAGAAGGAGGCTTGGGTATTTAAGTTTGAAGAGAGGGCGATCTATCTCCCAGACATGGCAAGAGATTATCCCCTATCTTCATTTGTTCATGCCACCCATCCAAGACAGATGCGATAGAACCTGACTCCCAGCAGTTATGGTAGACCAGGCAGAATTATTTTCAAGAGAGACGGAGCCAACCAAATGGGCTACCATATCAGTACTTCCAGTGGTGGTATCATTTCTTTTGCCGGTCTACTGCCTAGATTTACACCAAGCGAGGATTCAGCTTTGATTCAACCGGTGCAGATCCCAATATTCATAAACAAGCTTATGAAGGCCTCGGTATTACATCCCCAGTCCAACCCTAGGCTGCCCGGATGGATGACCCCTCATAATCAGAACTAGATTCAACTTAGTGCCTGGATCATGAAGACCATCAAAACAGAACTGCAAGCCATTGGACTATATGAAGCAGTAGCCACCATGAGTCAGGGCATACCAATGAACAATAACCTATTCTTGGCTTTAATAGAGTTGTATATTAGTTCAACAGGGACTTTTGCAACTCCGATAGGTGAAATGGGCTTTGCACTGCATGAGATACAGTTTATCTCCAAGCTGCCAATGGGTGAAGCTCCGTATGAAGAATATGTTCCCTCTAACCAAGAACTAGCAGAGGTCAGGAAGAAAAATTCTCAGTTAGTTGAGGTATACCAAGAATTGATGTGCCATTACCTAACTTGCACCACTATATATGAAAGTGGATCTTATTTGGCATACATCAATAAATGGACAGCATATCTATTCTACCATAAGAATAGGATATCCAAGGATGACAAAGAGAAATTTCAAGATAACATGGCTCAACCTTTCAACCCTTGTTCATGTTAGGGTTATATACTAAAAGCATTACTTTTGTAGTAACCTTATTTCCTTAAATTTTGAATGAGAATCATATGGGCAAATGTTTGCATATTGTATTTGTTGCAAGTGTTAATGCAAATGTCTGATATTCTATATTATAGATAATATGGTGTGTGGTGTCACACAGAAGATCATATTATCAGTTTCCTATGGAGTATATGAATAGTTCACAACCTAGATGGACTTCGACAATCTATTGGAAAGGTTGTAGTGTAATCTGGTATTAGTCTATCTTGACTGTAGGTTTACACTAGTACACTTTGTGTGTATTGAACAGGACCACTTGAGGTTGTTCTCTTTGTACTGACTACATAAGAGAACAAACACCTCTGTTATTATGGATGCTTGTGCTCTTAATCCGGATATAATAACGGACATGTATATGCAGTGTGCATTACTTTGACTCATAAAAGAGTGAGATTCATTATGGATCAACAACCTGTATGAATTGGGAAATAATATTGTATGTATGATGTTCTGTTGATTATAAATGGAATCCATGTCCCGATACATCGGGTTGATGATGTCCTCTTAAGGAGCTCATAAGGATTGTCATGTAAACCCTGCAGATGGATTATATCCGACATGACAAATAAAGTTGAGCGGTACTACTTAAGGATAAAAGATGTCGAATCAATATAGTTGTCAGTAACTTAATTTGATCGACAGACATACGATATCTTAACATGGGGAGCCAAACGAGCATATAATAAAAGGAGCCCACAAACATAATTTGGGATTAGGGAGGTAGTACAACAATAGCTCATTAGTGGACCGAGCTATTGTTAATGGGCCTGGATTGTGTGTTCGAGCTGAACACGGGATATCCAGATCCGTTAGGAGGCTAACCCTAATTTCTTCTCACGGTCCCAGCCATAGCCTATATATATCCTCTATTCTCTGGCCGACAGATTACTGATCAGAAATCTGAAATTTTCTCTAAATTTGTGATTCACGTAAGGAGAGAAAGAGAGGGCTGCCAAGGAGAAGAAAAGGTTGGGAGATTGTCGCCCACACGACGTCCAACTCGAGGAAAGAATACGTACAGAAGATCTTGGGGTCGTCCGCTCGAGATTGCCAGGAATTACTTGTCTCCTTTCTGCCGCAGGTATAATTCGTGAACCCTAGTTTCCGCCTATGAAGGGTTAGAACACGTATTAGATCTGTTTAACTTTCTATCGATCAATACGCACACCGAAGGAAGGGTCCTGGGAATCTCCAGTTCCATCAGTTGGTATCAGAGCCACTTTGGATCTACGTATTGATTGATACGTCCATGTTGTCTAATAAAACCTGCGCTGTGTAATAATCGGTAGATGTAGATCTGTTCTAACTCGGTTTTATAGGCATCTTAGATCCAACTATTATGGTCCAATGCATGTTTTTTGATTGTGTTGTTTAAACCACGGACATGTCGTGTGTGTTGTTGTTACTGTGGATGTAATTAAAATCACGAGGGTTGATCGTGCTTATTATTTTAATTTTTTAATCTAGATTATGTGTGAACTCCTTCGAGAGGTATAGGATTGATGTAATTTTAATAATTTTTTATCAATCGTGATGGCGGTGGTGGCTGTTTCTGACGCCGGACGAGATGCTGCACAGCGCCAGATTTTTGATCAGGTCGAACCCCGTATAGATCTGCGCAGCGCCATATTTTGGATTCGGATAGTTGAGGACGGAGCAGCAAAGATGACCATAATAGTTGGATATTTTCTCTTATTTTTTTTATTTTGCTTTTTCTGATTATGCATGTTTATTATTGTGTGGTTGTTTTTTTTTAAAAACCAAGCCTACATTAATAATGGACAACATGGACATAATATCAACTAGTAGAAAAACCTTCATTGTTAAATAACTAAGTTGGAGAGGATTTTTATTTAGTATAAATCCTATGGTCTCCATTACTGGTTTGTAGGTGATGTAATTATACTTGCGCGTTGGCTTTAATACTTTCCTCTATATCGGATAAGTATAATTATGGATCACCAGTACAAGCTTCCTTAGGAATAATTGTAGAAAGTTACCTAGTATGTGTTCACTTCTCCATCTGAAGGAACTCATTACAAGGTAATTAACTTAGTATTAAGTAACGGTATACACTTAGATACAAATAATGGTATCCTCCCCATCGGAGTCACTGCTATTATTTGTATGACCAGAGCAAGACCACATATTAATTTTATTTGTCATAAAGTTATTTTGACATGATAGTAAAATTAATAAGAAAAATCTACTTGAACAAAGTTGAATTTGTATACGTCCACACTATCGTGGCATGCTAAATTCATGGTGTTCAAGGTGTTGGTGAATTTCTTATTATTGTTTTGAGGGAATCAATATTTAGTTAATTCAAAAAGTTTTTTTTTGCCCTACATAATTTTATTTATGTGATTCTCAGGATTTCAAAAATGGGTTCTTTCAGTCCACTTATGGTGATTCTTAAAGAAAATAAACTTACTGGACCTAATTATATTGACTGGAAACGTAATTTGGACATTGTTCTGACTGCTGAGGAGTACAAATATGTACTTGTTGAGGAATGCCCACCTAAGCCTGATGCTAACTCTGATGAAGAGGTCAAAGAGGCTTATAAGAAGTGGAAAAAGGCAGATGAGATGGCGCGGTGTTACATTCTGGCATCTATGTCAAATGTACTGCAACATCAGCATCAGGCCATGGCCACAACTTATGACATGTTGTATAACCTCAAGGAACTCTTCGGACATCAGAGTAGAGCAGCTAGGCAGTTTGCTATGAAATGTTTGATGAATACAAAAATGGCTGAGGGTACACCAGTAAGGGATCATGTTCTCAAGATGATGGGTCATCTGAATGAGATGGAGATCCTTGGAGCTGAAATCGATGGGGAAACCCAGGTCGATATCATTCTCGGGACTCTGCCTAAAAGTTTTGACAATTTTTGCCTTAATTACAACATGAACAAAATGTTGTATAGTTTGGCAGAACTTACAAAAGAGCTACATGATGCTGAATCTCTCTTTAGGCAGAGTGGTCATGTTTTTGTTTCTGAAAAGGCTTCTACTTCTAAGCCAAAAGGCGGTAAGAAGAAGAATAACATTCAGAAACATGCAAACTCAGCAAAGAAGGGCATGGGACCTCAAGGCGCGGTAAAAAAACGAAAGACAAATGTTTCAAGTGCAAAGGGTCAGGACATTGGAAGACTGATTGTCCACTTCTTAAATAAGGGAACAAAGAAGGTATATCTCATTTACTAGTAGTTGAAACATGTTTAGCAGTGTTATCTACCGGCACCTGGTGTGTAGATACATGAGCCACTAATCATGTTTGTAATACATTGCAGGGGTTCCAGGAAACCAGACGGCTCAGTGATGGAGAGATATGCTTGTTCATGGGTGATGCTACAAAAGTATCGGTCGTTGCATTAGGAGATGTTACTTTATCTTTTGGTAGAAATAAGTCTTTGACATTGAGAGATTGCCTTTATGCACCTTCACTTAGAAGGAATTTAGTTTCTGTTTCTATGTTAGTTAAGGATGGATATTCAGTTTATTTTAATGACAATATTGTTATTAGATAGAATAAATATTTTATCTGTTCTGGTGCATTGGTTGATAATTTGTATGTCATTAATCCTATTTCGCCCACAATACAACTTATGGAAATGAATAATATGTCATCTAACTTAAATAAGAGAAAAGAATCTTCTTGTATGAACCAAACATATCTTTGGCACTTACGATTGGGGCATATTAACCTAAGAAGGATTCAAAGACTGGTTGAAGATGGACCTTTGAGTTCATTGGAAGTGGAGGCACTACCAGTCTGTAAATCCTGCTTGGAAGGTAAAATGACCAAAAGGCCTTTTACGGCAAAGGGGTATACGGCCAAAGATGTGTTGGAATTGGTTCATTCTGATTTGTGTGGACCCATGACTATCCAAGCTAGAGGTGGCTTTGAATATTTTGTCACATTTATTGACGATTATTCAAGGTATGGATATATTTATTTGATACGCCGTAAGTCTGAGTGCTTTAAGAAATTCAAAGAGTACAAGGCTGAAACGGAGAAACGTCATAGAAAATGTATCAAGTCATTACGATCAGATCGTAGTGGCGAGTACCTCTTTGGAGAGTTTAGGGATTATTTATCAGAGGCTGGGATTGCATCCCAATTGACTGCACCTGGAACGCCCCAACAGAATGGTGTAACCGAAAGAAGGAATAGAACTCTTATGGAGATGGTTAGATCAATGATGAGTTATTCGGATTTGCCAGATTCATTTTGGGGATATGCCTTAGAGACTGCAGCTTATATTTTGAACTTGGTTCCATCTAAGTCAGTACCTCTTACTCCCACAGAGCTGTGGATTGGGCGTAAGCCTAGTCTGAAACATGTTCGCATTTGGGGTAGTCCAGCACATGTGCTGAATGGGAAAGCAGATAAGTTGGAATCTCGTACAAAAGTATGCTTGTTTGTAGGCTATCCAAGAGGAACGAAAGGAGGTTTATTTTATAGTCCTAAGGATCAGAAGGTCATTGTTAGCACCAATGTCCGATTTTTAGAGGAAGACTATGTGATGAACCATAAACCCACAAGTAGAGTTGTTCTAGAAGAACTGAGACGTGAGACACCAAGTACTTCAGTACCAACAATACAAGAGGATGAACCACAAATAACTGCACAACGTGTCACAAATGTTACACCACAACCGATAGTGCCTCGTCGTAGTGGGAGGGTTGTGATACAACCTGAATGATATATGTTCTTGGGAGAGTCGTCAGACATTGTCCCTGAGGAACAAGATTATGATCCTTGTACCTACAATGAAGTACTCCAAGATAAAGATGCAGAGTCTTGGCAAAAATCAATGATATCTAAAATAGAATCTATGGATTCTAATCAGGTCTGGGAGCTTGTAGAACCACCCGTTGGTGTAAAAGCCATTGGATGCAAGTGGGTCTATAAAAGAAAAAGAGGATCAGACGGTAAGGTTGAAACCTTTAAAGCTCGACTTGTAGCAAAAGGTTTTACTCAAAGAGAGGGTATCGATTATGAGGAAACCTTTTCTCCTGTAGCCATGCTTAAGTCTATTCGGATTCTTTTATCTATTGCAGCTCATCTCGATTATGAGATTTGGCAAATAGATGTCAAGACAGCTTTCCTTAATGGAAGTCTTGAGGAAGACATCTATATGAAGCAACCAGATGGGTTCATTGAAAAGGGCCAGGAGCATCTTGTTTGTAAGCTCAAGAAGTCCATTTATGGACTTAAGCAAGCTTCCAGATCTTGGAACATATGTTTTGATCAGGTGATAAAATCCTATAGATTTTATCAATGTCACGATGAATCATGTGTATACAGAAAGTGTGACGGAAACGTGGTGGTGTTCCTAGTACTTTATGTGGATGACATCTTGCTCATTGGAAACAATGTGAAGGTATTATCTGATGTAAGGGTATGGTTATCCAAACAGTTTGATATAAAGAACTTGGGAGAAGTAGGTCACATCCTTGGGATCAAAGTTCTACGAGATCGCAAGAAAAGGATGTTGGGCTTATCCCAAGCTTCCTATATCGATACTGTACTAACTCGTTTTAGTATGCAAAATTCTAAGAAAGGTTTCTTACCTTTTAGACATGGAATTGCTCTATCAAAGGAGCAGTATCCGAGGACACCTAAAGAGATAGAGAACATGAAGGCAGTTCCTTATGCTTCAGCAGTAGGAAGCTTAATGTATGCAATGCTATGTACGAGACCAGACATCTACTTTGCCGTAGGCATGGTCAACAGATATTAGTCTAACCCAGGACAAAAGCACGGGACTGCCGTAAAGCATATTTTGAAGTACCTGAAAAGGACTAAAGAGTATATGCTAGTTTACCAGGCAGATAGTTTAGTTCCCTTGGGGTATACAGACTCAGATTTTTAGTCAGATAGGGATTCCAGGAAATCTACCTCAGGTTATGTGTTTACTTTAGAAGGTGGAGCCATTGTGTGGAGGAGTATCAAGCAAAAATGTATTGCTGATTCCACCAAGGAAGCCGAGTATGTGGCAGCCTCTGAGGCAGCCAAAGAAGCGGTTTGGCTTAGAAACTTTCTGTTGGACTTGGATGTGGTACCTAGTTTGCCTAAGTCTATTACACTTTATTGTGATAATAGTGGTGCAGTTACAAACTCGAAGGAACTACGAGCCCATAAGACAAGCAAACACATTGATCGCAAGTACCACCTGATACGAGATTTCGTAAAGAAAGGAAAAGTTGCTGTGATCAAGATAGCATCAGCCGACAACCTAGCTGATCCCTTTACAAAGAGCTTACCAGCTAAGGCTTTTGACAATCATGTTGAGGAAATGGGAGTCAGATGTGTAGCAACATGGCTTTAAGTTTAAGTGGGAGATTTGTAACAGTATACTGGAAAGCAATGCTTTGAGTATAAGTGGGAGATTGTTAGGGTTATATACTAAAAGCATCACTTTTGTAGTAACCTTATTTCCTTAAATTTTGAATGAGAATCATATGGGCAAATGTTTGCATATTGTATTTGTTGCAATTGTTAATGCAAATGTCTGATATTCTATATTGTAGATAATATGGTGTGTGGTGTCACAAAGAAGATCATATTATCAGTTTCCTATGGAGTATATAAATAGTTCACAACCTAGATGGACTTGGACAATCTATTGGAAAGGTTGTAGTGTAATCTGGTATTAGTCTATCTTGACTATAGGTTTACACTAGTACACTTTGTGTGTATTGAACAGGACCACTTGAGGTTGTTCTCTTTGTACTGACTACATAAGAGAATAAACACCTCTGTTATTATGGATGCTTGTGCTCTTAATCCGGATATAATAACGAACATGTATATACATTGTGCCTTACTTTGACTCATAAAAGAGTGAGATTCATTATGGATCAACAACCTCTATGAATTGGGTAATAACATTGTATGTATGATGTGCTGTTGATTATAAATGGAATCCATGTCTCGATACATCGGGTTGATGATATCCTCTTAAGGAGCTCATAAGGATTGTCATGTAAACCCTGCAGGTGGATTATATCCGATATGACAAATAAAGTTGAGCAGTACTACTTAAGGATAAAAGATGTCGAATCAATATAGTTGTCAGTAACTTAATTTGATCGACGGACATACGATATCTTAACATGGGGAGCCAAACGAGCATATAATAAAAGGAGCCCACAAACATAATTTGGGATTAGGGAGGTAGTGCAACAATAGCTCATTAGTGGACCGAGCTATTGTTAATGGGCCTGGATTGTGTGTTCGGGCTGAACACGGGATATCCAGATCCGTTAGGAGGCCTAACCCTAATTTCTCCTCATGGTCCCTGCCATAGCCTATATATATCCTCTATTCTCTGGCCGCCAGATTATTGATCAGAAATCTGAAATTTTCTCTAAATTTGTGTTTCACGTAAGGAGAGAAAGAGAGGGCTGCCAAGGAGAAGAAAAGGTTGGGACACACGACGTCCAACTCGAGGAAGGAATACGTGCAGAAGATCTTGGGGTCGTCCGCTCGAGATTGCCATGAATTACTTGTCTCCTTTCTGCCGTAGGTATAATTCATGAACCCTAGTTTCTGCCTATGAAGGATTAGAACACGTATTAGATCTGTTTAACTTTCTATTGATCAATACGCATACCAAAGGAAGGGTCCTGGGAATCCCCAGTTCCATCAGTTCAATCATCACTCCTGATTCAATAAACACTTGGATGGCCACCTATAAGTCTCCGGATAAATATTTGGCTACCAAGGCTGGAGAATTCCCTGCTGGGACCGAAGCATTGAGCTTTCTGAGACATGGCAGCCGAAAGCTCTCAAAAGAAGCCTTGCTAGCGGGCTTCCTTTCCCTGTGGCTACGAAGATAGGTTGTACTAGGGATTGACACAGCTGACAGGATTCACCGAAACGTACTATGGCCAGTGGTATGTTTAGTATTAAATGTTAGAATCAACCTGTTATCGATAATGATATGTCGGATAAATGTAGGCTTGCGAGCATTTGGTGACGAACTGATCAATAATGCTGCTCACCGAAAATATTTCCCTAGGGTGAAGATGCCCTACACCTATTTGATGGGTTGGTTGTTACATCACAACTGCTGTTTGTTGCCACCAGGCCCTGGAAATGATACGGAGGTATTCCTCCAAAAGTTTAATAAAGCCACACGGACTGTAACTTCAGTGGAGGACACCCGGGCAACACTCAACTATTCCCACGGGTGGAACTTTTTCTGTACAAGACCACCAGTCCCGACTGACTGTTTTGGGATGTTATTTGAAGATATAGGTGAAGGGAGGACTTCATTACCTGTGCCAGTTTTTAAATGGCTAATGTGCATCAGACCCTCACATCTGATGTATAGGAATGAAGATAACTGTGCGTTCGAACCGTATCTACCCAGTCGGTTCACTCGTCAGTTTGGATATGACCAACTTTACGTTGGTAATCCCTCCACCAGCTTCCACCATTATGGAAAATTAATTGATGGTGCAAGGGCATGGAGGTACTTTAGCACTGCATGTACCAGTGCTAGATTCCGGGTATCAACTGCTACAAGTACAACTGAGCTACGAATGCTTCGTACGTATGCTCATTTTTATGCATCCATTCGCTCCTTCGCGAATGACTACAACATGAAAGGGAGTCTTCGATGGGCCAAAGAAGGAAATGTCGAAGAACTAGTTAGGGTACCTTCGGACATACCAGACGAGTATCTGGAAGTGATCCCTACTGGAGTTGGGGAACCAGCTGCAGGACCAATTATCATCTCCAAAACCCGAAAGCGGAAATTAAATGCAGCTGTTACTCTCCAGGAGAAGAAGAAAAAAGTCACTGTTAAAGGGCCTTCTAGACAGAGAGCCGCTACTCCAGAGAGCGAAACTCCTGTCGAGGAGCCTCAAAATATTATATCTTCTTCAGCTCAACCTGGAGAAGGGTCTTCAGCATCCCAACCCGCAGCATCAACAGAAGTGGAAGGAGTCTTGCCTTCCGGTCGCCTTAGCTCTTCACTACATCTGACTTTGCCACAAAAGGCGAAAGCTGTTGAAGACACCGCCACGACTCATGTTAATGATCCGGAACCCATCCCCTCGGATGAACCGGCTCTTGATTTTGACGATGATGACTGGGATCAAGATTATGACTCACTCTTGGGACGTCCTGCACCTACTCCAGGTAAATATAATTTACACCGAATCTATACAAAATTATTTATTATGATTTTGTATATTAACTTATTTTGCTTAATCTTTGTAGGTGTCATCACTACAGTAAAGCCTGTGGCTCCTCCTCCTCCTCAGAAAACTATTCAAACGGAGTCTGAAGGAAAGAGTTCTTCCTCAAAAGAAGATACTGTCGAAAAAAATGTTTCCTATCTACAGAGGTACAACAAGAGCCTATAGTAGAGGCTCAGCAAGAATTGCCTTATCCTACTGAAGAAATACAAGAAGAACCGGCTGCGGAAGTACCAGCTGCAGATGAAGAAACAGTTGTAGAAGAACCAATTACAACTGAAATACTTCCAGAACTTGAGGAGCCTGCAGCCAACGAACGTGATGAAGATATTGTCAACCCATCAACCGAAATCGGAGCCATAGTAATAGCATCCTCAGTTGGTGCTACTGATCTGGCACAAGTTTTTGAGAAGACAGTGTCTGAACCCGACACAATCACCATTCCTCCCGCAACAATCACCGCCACCGAAACTCAAGTAGTTTCAGCTCCAGAAATGGCTGGAGAAATAATCCATAAAAGTGCTGAAGATATTGTTCATAAAGCTCTTGGGGATCAATCAGCCATGGTAGCAACATCAACAATGGCTTTAACTCAACTTGCTACCAAGACAACAACAACATTTGCTCCCAGTCTTCAGAAAAGGGATTTGGTAGACCTTGCTGCCACGCCGAGCTCTAATGCAGAAATGAATCTCTTAGTTGAGATCCATACTGAAACTTTCTATAAAACCTTGGCAACTTTGATCAAGATGGTCGTGAAGAAGGGCCTTAATTATGAAAGCTTGAAGGCTGCAATTGCTTTCACGATCAAGAATGTTGCTATGTTCAATGACGCTGAGAGAGCCGCAGCTTTGGAGAAGGTGGTGGAAGGACTTGAACAGCCTATTAAAGAATATCTAAGGCTGTCAAGTGAAACTCTTGAAAGTCTCATACAGACCGAGTATGATGCTTTATCAGCTGAATACATTACTCGGGAGACTACTTTCAATAAATCTCTCCTGGACTACAACAAAAAAGTTGCTAGGGAGAAAGCTTTATTGAATGAAATTAAACCCCTGCTGGAGACACACAGAGAAGCCTATGAAACTTCAAATATGAAAATTCATCAACAGAATGATAGAATTCATGAAGTTGAGGCAGAATTGGCTCGTTTGAAGGCGGAAAAAGAGCAGATAATTGCAGTTCGAGATCAGCATCTAATTCAGAGCTCAATATTGGAAGAGGTTTTTGGTGCTGAAGCTACCATTAAAACCCTTGATGACGCCAAGGATAAAATGATAGCTACTTTCGTCGAACTCTCCCATCTCTGTACTCTAGAAGCTCGTCGCACCATGGCTACTACAAATGTATTGAATTCTCGTGAAAGGTGCTTGGCAGAGTTGGAGAAGATGCTTGAAGATATATCTGCTCCGCCTTAGATAATAAAAAATTTTGTATTCTTCTTTTTATATCTTCAATAAAGAATTTTGTATTCTTCTATCTTTTCCATTCTGTAATATTTCAAGAAGTGAATGAAATATTTGTTTTATGACCCTCCTATTTAAATAACAGGTATGAGATAGAAAAGACTTATCAGAGGTAATATGAACATGATCAGTTTTCTAAACTCAACAAAGTGGATTATATCCATCTAGAGGTAATGTGTACATGATAGATAATGAATCTTATTTTCTTTTTAGAGTATATAATACTATCAGAGGTAATATGAACGTGACAGATCGTAACAACTCAAAGAAAAATAGATTAATATCTATTCAGAGGCCATATGGACATGATAGATAAGAAAAGAAGTAGACTTAATATTTATTCAGAGGCATGAGAACATAATAAATAATAAATTTTTTTTTGTATCAGCTGGTAAGACAGAAGATCAAAATTCTCTTTTAGGAGAACAAATAATCAGCTTAACCAAACCTTGGTAGCTGGGGAATAAAGAAAAAATTCAGACATAATATTTCTTCAAGAATTTTCCATTAATTGGCATTATGAGCAAATCTCCTTTAGGTTTAGACAACCTATAGGCACCATTGGAGAATACTGTCTCGACTATATAAGGACCTTCCCATTTTGCTTGGAATTTCCCTTTGCCCTTATGAGTCATCACCATAGGTCTTCGGACAGCTAGAACTAGCTCACCGACTTTGAATACCCTCTCTTTAACTTTACGATTGAAAGCTCGAGATATACGAGACTTGATATAGCTCAATGTGCTGTTGCGCTTGAAAACGCTTCTCGTCCAATCCTTCAAGTTCTTGGAGTCGTAAGCGATCATTATTCTCTAAGGTTAGCTCATTAGCAATGGCTCTAAGAGACGGGATCTGGATTTCTAATGGAAGAACAGCCTCACATCCGTAAACCAGTGAGAATGGCGTAAAACTAGTAGGAGTTCGGACTGTCGTTCGATAAGCCCATAAACATTCTCCAAGTTTCTCATTCCAATCACGTTTATTAGAAGAGACAAACTTTTTGAGAAGTTTAATAATAGTTTTGTTGAAAGCTTCTGCTAAATCATTAGCAGTTGGATTGTAAGCTGTAGAAGCTAAGTTCTGTATCTGATTCTTGTCATAGAATCGATAAAAGTCCTGACTGGCAAATTATGGTCCATTATCATAGATTATCCTTCGGGGAACCCCAAAACGATAAATGACATGATGTTTAATGAATCTAACCACATTAGACATTTTTACTTCCACAAGCGGAACTGCTTCTGCCCATTTAGAAAAGTAATCAGTTATAGCTAGGATAAACCGATACCCTTTTACAAAAGGAGGATAATTGGACCAATGATATCCATGCCCCAAGCTTCGAAATACCAAGAAGCCACTGTAGGATGTAAGAATTCAAAAGGTTGGTGAATAAAGTCAGCATAAATCTAGCATGCTTTATACCATCTGTCATAATCTACAGCGTCTGCTATCATAGAAGGCCAATAATAACCCATTCTTCGAATACGGTCTTGTAGTTTCGAACCCGGTTGATGAGCACCGCAGACACCCTCATAAGCTTCATGGAGTGTTTGCTTAGCTTCACTCTCAGAGAGACAACGCAGCAAAAGTCCGTCATAAGAATGACGATATAACATATGCAAAGAAGAATCGTAGTAGAATCGAAATGATCATTTTTTGATTGATGCAGCTTCTTTTGGATCTTCAGGTAAAATCCCATGAACCGCATAATCAATAAATGGACTTCTCCAATCCCTTTGCTGAGAACTTGATTTTGTAGTATAATGCTGTTCGATATGCAAATTATTCTTGATAGAGAATAGATCTCTATCCAACAAAGTAATAGTATTTTGTCTTCTAATTGGAACAGCTAAGTCTGCAGCTAAACTAGCAAGAGCATCAGCTTCCAAATTTTGAGAACGTGGTATGAATTCAATAAAGAACCCTTTGAATGAAAGGACCAATTTGATTACCACTTGATGATAGGGAATGAGGTCAGCATTTCTGATTTTATATGTCCCTCTGACCTGATGAACAATCAGTTGAGAATCTCCATAAGCTTTCAGGAACTCAATGTCCAATTATTTTGCAACTTGAAGACCAATTAACAGAGCGTTATATTCTGCCACATTATTGGAACATGGTTCATAAAGAGAATAAGCAGGGTATATGACCATTTTATCAGAAGAGACCAAGACGATGCCTACTCCGGAGACAATATTGCTTTTAGGTCCAACCCGCGATGCTACATCAAAGTATAGTTGCCAAATGTCATCCCTCAAAGTCATGTTACAATCCACGACTTCATCTGGAATGTCCTCATATAGCTTAGATGTTTCTGGTATAGGGTGAGCTACTAAGAAATCAGCTAACGCTTGACCCTTCACTGATTTTTGAGGTACATAGACCACATCATAAGGAGGAAGCAACATTGTCCAGGTGGCTAACCGGGAGTTAAGGATACTTTGTTTTCTCATCAATACCCGAATAGGATTTATTCTGGATATGACATGAATAGTTTGTCTTGACACATAGTGTCGTATCTTTTGAACAGCAAAAACCAAGGCCAGACATTCTTTTTCAGCTCCAACCATCATTCGTCTAAGATAATAAATTGCCTGTTCATGACCCTTATCACTTTTCTGTGCAAGAAGAGCACCAAGAGAATGATCCAATGCCCGAACATAGATCAAAAATGGTCTTTCCACCACTAGAGGAACTAAAAAGATGAATTTGTAAGGTATTGCTTGATGTCGTTGAATACCTTCTAACATTCTTCATCCCAAATGAATGATACACCTTTCTTTAATAGACGAGAGAAAGGTTGACATCTCCCAGAAAGATTTGATATAAATCTCCTGATATAAGCAATGCGACCTTGGAAGCCACGTAGTTCTTTTAGATTACGTGGAGGACGCATTTCAAGAATTGCTTTGATTTTATCAGGATCAACATGGATACCTTGAGAAGTAATGACAAATTCTAAAAACTTGCCACTGGAAACCCCTAAGAAAGTCTTAGTAGGTTTCATCTTTTATTGATGTCGACACATCAACTCAAATACTGTCTTCAAGTCTTGAATGTGATCATCTTTTGATCGACTTTTGACAGCAATATCATCCACATAACATTCAACTATTTTCCGTAGATGTTCTTGAAAGATATTGCTCATGGCCCGTTGATACATAGTACCGGTATTTTTCAGACCAAAGGGCATAACCGTATAGCAGTAAACTCCAAGGGGTGTACGAAAAGCTATATTCTTTTTATCTCCTGGATGCATCTTATTTGACTGTATCCTAAAAATCCGTCCATGAAAGACATGCGTTCAAAACCACATGTATTGTCTATCATGACATCGGTAATCGGAAGTGGAAATTTGCCTTTTGGATAAGCTGCATTAAGATCTCAAAAATCTATACAAACTCAGACTTTTCCATTCTTTTTCATAACATGAACAATGTTGGCAACCCAGTCTGGGTGTTGTTCTTCACGAACAAAGCCACATGTGACCAGCTTTTTGACTTCTGCTTCAATTGCATCCATCATATCTGGTCGAAAATGCCGCTGCTATTGTTTTACAGGTTTAGCATTAGGAAGAATATTGAGTTTATGAGTAGCTACTTTAGGATCTAGATCCGGCATATCCTCATAACTCCATGCAAAGATATCAATATATTCTTTAATCAGCTTTATCAACTCTTCCTTTTTATCTTTAGAAAGGGTTTTACTGATGAATATCGGCTTAGACGTAGTTTTATCTCCAACGTCAATCTGGACAATTTCATCTTCTATAGGTGGTTGTCGCTGTTCAAAACGAAGCTCCCATTGGGTGTCTGTTTGTTGTGCCCAAGGGTCATTTTCAAATGGCTCAGATTCACCATCAGTTTGAACCATGTTGACTGAAAAGATGCACTCAGATTCAACATACTAGTTTTCTCCAGAATCTGAGGATTATAAAGAACTGGAAGAAAATTCGTCTTCCATATCTTCTTTATACATGTGGGATGTATCAGATTCAATGAACTGGATTTCTTCAGAATCTGAGGATTGGGAAAAATTGGAAGAAAATTCTTCTTGTATATCTTCATTAAACATGTGGGATGGATCAGATTCAATGAACTGGATTTCTTCAGAATCTGAGGATTGTGAAGAACTGGAAGAAAATTTTTCTTGTATATCTTTATTAAACTTGTGGGATGGATCGTATCCCAACCCATGACGAGTTTTTTGGTAAAACGGATCACCACATAACGGTAACCGTCTACCTTTGCCTTGATTGAGACCTAGCATAGTTTTCAAATCATATCACATATTCTGGATAATCTTAAGAGATTGTTGACTATATTTGTCAATTCTGATTTTTCTTTTATCTTTCTTCATGAGATCATCTGTCTGAGTAACAGGGATATTTATAGCCAAGCCAAACACAATTTGGCGCTTATTTTTCTTATTAGACGGAATCACAAAATAAGATTCTTTGTGACGTCTATAAGCTACACAAGCTTGTGATAATGAGGCTACAGGTAAAAGATAAGGAGAAGATGTTAGGAATCTTTGAGCATAGGGTCCAACATCGACATGAGAAGGAAAATAATTTTCCTTATGATTAATATGTAAGGTTTCCTCTGTATTTATGTCATTTTTATGTTGATGACTTTGATTATCAGCAGATAAAGTCATTCTTTCAATAAATTTGACAGCCATATACTCCAAAAGAAAATCTTCATTAATATGAGAAAGTACAGAATGATCAATATTTACATCATTTACAAATTGACTACTACACTTTGGATTGACCATTAACGGACCGTCATCCGTCTTCAGCGTAGACTTGCCAAGGTTGATAATCAGCGGTTTTGGATCATTTGTACGAGAAGTACGTCCCTTGACTTTGATTATGAGAGGTTGAACTTGGCTCTTGACTGGAATTCTCATAAATTCCTCAAACGAAACTCGAGTTCTTCCTTTAACCTTAATCATCAAAGGTTCATCATTGACAGGCTGGGGTTGGATTCGACCTTTGACTTTAATGTTCAAACATTAATCTTCCGGAGGATCTTCTAAGACAGATTGATCTTCTGCAGGTGATCGATCTTCGGCCATATCCGATATCTCCTTCACATGCTCCTGTTTGTAGAGTATTGAATCAGAGAAATAGGCTTCAACACCCTTAAAAGGATTGATATCTGCGAATTCAGTCTTCACAATCCCTTGAGAATCCACATACTTGAAGCATTGGTGGAGAGTGAAAGGCACAATGTTATGCTCATGTATCCATGGTCTTCCAAGAAGAATGTTGTAAGATACATCTGAGTTGATAACATAAAAGGTCGCCATAGTTCGAAGATCACCTATTTGAATCTTCAGACGAATCTTACCCAATGGTTTACTCTTTCCAGAGTTTAAACCAACTATTGTTGTACTAGTATAAGTCAAATCACTAGTAGGAATTCTCAAGGGTCGTAGCATACTCTAAAGAATAATGCTAATAGAAGACCCAGGATCAATGTAAATCCTATCAATTTCAGTAGAGTCAATATACCCTGTGTAACACAGAGGCCTGTCGTGTCTATTATGCTTCAACAACATATCTTCTTATGTGAAAGTAATGTTAGGAATTGATTCCATCACACTATGACATTGGGGACACGACACTGGTATATTGTCAGAACTTTTGAGTTGAGCTAAGCATGAATCTGCCTGTAGCAAAGCTTCGCTCAAAGTTTTTTTAAATTTTTTTAGAAAGACGAAGCAACTCAAAGATAGAAAGTCTAGCCAGAGTATTAGCTAATTAGGCTAGAATATCAAACTTGTAGGGTTTCATCACTACCCCTTGATTTAAAGCAGACTTCAATGGGACGTCAAAGCGTACTGCTTTAGGTTTCCCTTTTTCAACCGCTGATGGTTTAGAAGGTCTTGTCTCTATAGGAATAGAAGATGACTGAGTTAGTAATGTTTCATTGACATCATCTGCTTCTTTGGGAGTTCCTTCATAATCTTTGTGGTACTCTTTCCCAGATCTCGTACCAACAAAGGTTTCTTCTTCAGACTCAGGAGAATGAAGTACCATATTGCAGGATTTAGTCTTCTTTCCCTTAGTCTTCTTCTTGTGAGGATTTTTATGAGGAACTTCAAATCCCAATCCAATGGTAGATTTTTGACCTTTAATTTGTAAAGGAATTCGCATTCCTTTATCATAGTTCAAGCCTTCCTCCTTTTGAAAGTCATAGCCCATATTTTTTATGAGGTGGACTGATTGTTGACTGTACATGTGAGTGGGTAGCGGACTCTCAACAAATGATCCATCCGAGAAAGAAGGAACAGAGATCTCTGTAGCCACAGGAGTAGAGGCTTTCGAGAAAGGAGGAAAAATCCCTACAGGAGCTTTCTCATAAACAGCAAAGACTTGTTGTGCCCTGTATAAAGGGACACTATTCATTGCTAACCATTGTCGATGAGTAAGTTTGAGTTTGGTGGAAGGAGCCAAACTTGGAGGGCATATATTCAGACCCCTTAGTCTATCCTCCAAAGGAATGCCGTCCCAAAGATGATCCAAATCATCATGATCTGGAGTAACAATATGAGAAATCATATTACAGGTTTTGACTTTTCGACCTTTCTTGGATTTTGAAGTTTTACTTTCATTTTCCATTTCAGGTACTAAGTCAGGGTGTACCCACATAATTTCACCATTTTTTTAATGTGAGAGGCAACAATCCTTCACTTTGCTCTCTAGCTAGCGGGAGATTCACAATCTTCATTGTCGCCTTTGGAATTAGGACAATCCCATCTAGAACTTGCTGTGGAGGAAAACCTCCAAATTGAAGAGAAATCATATTAGTTGTGACTGTATGCTCATCGTTGGTTAAAGCAATGGCATTAGCATTTATCAACTTTTGGATTTTCTTCTTTAAAACATAACAAGCCTTGGTAGGATGATTTATGTATCTATGATAGATACAATACTTGGGATTGTCAGTTAAATTCACCTCATTAGGTCATTTTGGCTCTGGAATCTGGAGTTTACCACTCTTGACGAGACATTAAAATATCCCTGGGATATCACTGTCATCAAAAGAGTACTCTTCTTTTGGTTTGGAAGACTCCGGATTATTTGGTGTCATTTTAGGTTTTGAAAGATTCACCACTAGGGTTTCCTTCCCTTTCCCATTACGATTGTCGGAATTGTTTCCTGAAGAGGCTTTCTTTCCTTTATCTTCTGAGGCGAAGATCATCCCATGTTCACGAGCCAATCTACCATTGGTCTCGGCTGAAACTGCTGCTGTAATGAACGAGGCCCAATCTGTGAATTGAGAGCCTATAAAGACAGCAATGGTTGGTCGCAGATTCATTTTGTATGTATCAATCAATACTGAATTTGGCATACCAAGAGGCATCTTCAAAGTAGCCTGTCAGAAATGTTCAATAAACGTCCGAGTATCCTCCTTTTCTTTTTGTTTAATTTCTATTAAGGAGGACATATTCTTGTGCATTTCTCCTTCATAGAAACGGGAGAGAAACATTGCTTTAAACTCGTCAAAAGACGATATACAATTATCGGGTAGACTGCGCTACTAGTCGTATGCTGAACCCGTCAAACACCCTATAAAGACTCGGGTGAGAAGAGCATCATTCTTTTGCAGATGTACAGTCATAATATCAAAATAATTGATATAATGACTTGGAGAAGCCTTTCCATCAAATAACTCCATAGACTATGGCTTGAATTTTGGAGGAAAAGGCACATCATTCCAATAGGGAGGATAAGGTTGCTTGATCCCTAACCTCTAAAGTTGATCTTTGTGCTTAAGAACCTCAAAGTGTGCTTTTAACTCACGCACTGCTTGAATAGCTTCACTAGTTTGAGGAAGAACATTTGACTGAAAAGTGGCTGGATGTACCGTAACCCCCACCGGAGGTGGTACATCTTCTGGAATGAGAAGATCTAGAGATGCAAAGTTTTGATTGATAGTAGGCTCTTGACTAAGATTATTCAAAGGTATGTCAACCCCTTGACTATCTTGAGTTTGCGCAGCTACCTGCACCGGTGTTACCACTGCCAGCTGAACAGTTTGCTGAGTCATTATAATTTGATGCATATTTTGTATCATGGCAAGCATGTCCTTCAGTGATTTTTCCACTGCTGAGAGACGTTGCTCTGTATTAGCAGTAGACGTCTCTGGTTCTTCTCCGATAACATAAGATTCAACCTCCCTTGAACATACAGAGGGATTGGTGTAGAGGTATGAATCAACACTATCAGTTTCTGACTCCAAAGACTGGGTACCCCCAGCTTCTGAATCTGAAGATTGCAACGGTCTTTAACTTTATGACCGAGTATGCTGATATACCCCTTTAAAAGTGTCAAGGAGCTGGTTGAACTATTGTTGGCTTGGAGCCCTGGACGAATTGTGTCTTGGACGTCGTCCTCTATTGATATGAGATGCCATGTTGACTTATGCATAGGACAACTCATGTTCTTGTTCATCAATTGGTTGCTGAGGCACATTATAGCTTAATCGGTCAAAAACTGACCGTTTAGAAGTCGAACAGCAACATTTGATTACAATCTGGTGACACTCACAATGATGATTTTCTTGGGTGAGTGTCACGGGAGATTTTCTGTTTTTACACTTTTGTACAAGTAACTCGCATAAATCAGAAGGATGGGAAGGAATCGTCTTCTTTATTATATTTGGGACAGAGAAACGTTTAGTCCCTTGCGTATAAAGAAGATTACTGGCCGCATTAGCAGAACCAAACTGTATATTTTTATGCCCTTGGAGTTGCGTGCGTAAATCTAGAGATTTTTGTGCACAAAGAACTCCATCAGCATTACGTGTAATATGAAGGTTTGGTACTTTGCGTAAAGCAGTGTAAGAAGGTTGTTGGTAAAAAACTGAAGTTCTACCAACAATAGAATTCTTGTTTTTACGCTGCATACGTCCAGGTAAATTCACTTTAGATGCAAAGGAATCATTATGAACTTTATCTACCATATCACCGACAGGAGATTTACCCTTACGCGTAGAGCGCAAAATATGAACATCTGCCACGTCACAGATGGGAGATTTACCCTTACGCGTAGAGCGTAAGACTTGAGTGTCTACCACGTCACAGACGGGAGACTGATTTTTACGCCCGGGGTGCAACACTGAAGTAGAGACTTCCTCGTCACAGACGGAAGCCTCCACAACATGAGTGGGAAGAATTCTATTGCCTTCAAAGACAGCAGGGAGATCAGAGGATGCTTTGGACTTAGGAATCCAAACTTTTCGCACCTTTTGCGATTTTTGAACATTGGAGCAGCGAGTACAAACCCCCAGTTCGGAGCATTTCTTCGTAAGCAGTCTGGTTAAATTGAACAACCAGAGTCTTCTTTGTCGATCCGACCGACACATCATCATATTGAGCAATTACTTTCTTATCAGAGGAGAAAGTCGTCCCCAGCAGAGTCGCCATTTTGTTTCACTTAACAAAATGTCTAAAATTAGCTTTTGAAAGAAAACGAGAAAAAGTACAAAAGTACAAATTGTTTATGGAAAGTATTGCAATAGAAGTCTGATCTGGGAGCGATCACTTTGTTCCTTTGGCCATACGATGATGATGAAGAGAACTGCTTGAGGAAGATGAATAATCGGAAGAACTAAGTCACCAGAATGGTATCGACACAATGGCACTGATGGCACAGTCGAATGCTTTCCTGCTCTGCTTCACCCAGTTCTTGAGAAAAAGTTGAAGAAATGCTTCTGGGAAATATCACTATAAAAGTATGAGTTTTCTCAGAATCTCCTCCTCTGTATCTCTCTTGATGCCTTCTTGTGTTAAAAATAAGTCTATTTATAGACTAGACCCTCTGTACATAAAAAGCAACAAAATTGGGTCTCTACGCAAGTAACTGTCACCCACGATTGAAAATCAACCATTACATGTGTTGACACATGTCCCATATAGAGTTGTGATCTCTACGCATGGTGACACGTGTCCCACAACTTCAACAATATGGAGAGAGCACGTACACACGTTCCTCGATAAGTAAGGCATTAAAGCTACGTATGCAGACCACGTTCTCACAAAGCCAGAAAAGATTGGGAGTAAAAATAACCCAAAATAGACTTCCTGCATAAAGTAGCAGACTGGGCGTAAAATAACTCAAAATAGACTTCCTACGTAAAGTGGCTGAAAAGTAGCCTTGAGCGTATAATTAGCTCAAATAAACTCTACGCATACGAAAGCCTTGAGCGTAAAGACTCGAATAGCTTTCATGCGTAAAGGAAGTGGTCTCTTGAGCGTAAAGTAGCCTATCTGTACGATAAACGACAAGTGTTGGGTTTGGTGTAAAAATTTTCTCGGCTTCTGTACAATGTTCTGTCAGAAAATCATATTGTCAGATCCATATCACGTACATTAAATACAATTTGACAGCCTGTCTCTCGCGTAAAAGGCTGAGAATGGCTCTCGCGTAAAAGAGCTCGTGTAGAATTTTGGATCTGACTTAATAGAGTCTTTTAATGAGCCTTGCGTAGAATCGAACTTTGCGTAAAGTTCTTAACTTCTTTGACTTGGTCTATAAAGTTTATTTTATGCTTCTACAATCGTGAGATTGTACGGGGTTCCTATGAGCATAGTTTTAGACCGTGATAGTCGATTCACTTCCCACTTCTGGAGGAGTTTACATATTACCTTGGGCTACCAGTTCAAGTTTACTACCGCTTATCACCCCTAGACAGACGGGCAGTCGGAGAGGACTATCCAGACTTTAGAGGATATGCTTCGCACGTATGTGCTTGATCTTGGGGGTTCTTGGAAGGACCATCTTCACCTGGTAGAGTTTGCTTACAACAACAGCTATCAGGCCAGTATAGAGATGTTACCATTCGAGGCTCTATACGGATGGAGATGTCGTACTCCCTTGTAATGGGACGATGTTGGCGAGAGGAGGTTGTTTGGCCCGGAGATGGTTGTGGATACGGCTAAGAAGGGCAGGTTGATTAGAGACAGACTTCGGGTGGCTCAGGATAGGCAGCGGCATTGGGCCGATAGCCACCGAAGACCGTTAGAGTTCGAAGTTAGTTTCAATTCCTGTTTGTGGTGCTTGCGATTGTTTGTTTGGCTTGTGTGCTGAGTTTTATTTTATGTCTAGGATGGTGCTTTAGTGTTCCTGAGGATTTCTCCGACACGGGGCACGATTCGCTTCAGCGGAGGCGGGAAGCTTAGTCCGCGCTACATCGGACCTTTCACTATCCTTGAGAGAATCGGTGCAGTAGCTTATCGACTAGACTTGCCACCTACGCTCGAGGGGGTGCACAACGTGTTCCATGTGTCGCAGCTAAGGTGGTACGTGGTAGACCCCAACCATGTATTGGACCATTCAGCGATCGAGGTAGGGCCTACTCTCCCCTATCCAGAGCAGCCAGTGGAGATTCTGGATCGTAGGAAGAAGGTGCTCCGGAACCAAGTTATACCTTTGATTCGTGTTGCATGGAGACATCACTCTCCAGGTAAGTCTACCTGGGAGAGAGAGGACGACATGCGGGAGCGTTTTTCTTATCTCTTCGAGCCCTGAGGTATAATTCTTTTGTTTCTGCATGTGATTTACGTGATTGCTTTGTTTTAATTTTGAGGACAATTTTTTAGGTGGATAGATTTGTCACCCCTAATTTTCAAGAACAGGGGTATTTTGGTCATTTTCCACTTTAGAATAATTTTGGAATTTTTATTATTATTTATGATATGTTTTGGGGTTATTTGAGTCGGGTTAGAATTTCAACTCAATCTGACTTGTATCGGAGACCCGGGGTAGCTTTGACTCTACTGGGACCCATTCATTAGTTAGATATGGCCCGCATGACAATATTTAAGTTAGCATGGTTATACTAAATATTCATGACTAGGTTGGGTTGATTAGAGAATCAAACTAGTCTAATTTAGCCTCAAACCAAAACCGAATTTAAGTTTAACCAATCGGAGCTAATAGAGGGCATTTTGGACTTTACCAAAATGGGGACACCTAGCCATTGTGGCCGGCCATGAAGGGAGAGTGGGTGAGTCATCTCATTTTGTTCTTAGCCATAAATTTCTCTCTCTTGAGTTCTTCCCCAAATTTGAGAAGAGCCTCCATTGATTTCACCCCCAAATCAATCCATTCCTCTATCTAATCTTCTTCATTTCTTCTCTACTCTAGCAAGAGAAGGTGCTAGCCAAGTTTGGGAGGAGTTTGCATTGGTTCGTGTCCTTTTGGAGATCCCTTCGTGTCGGTGCCGTATCGGAAGGAGTTTTTGAGATTTCACCTCCCAGAAGGTAAAATCTACCCTCTAAATCAAACTCTTATGCATTTAGGAATATTTTGAAGCCATAGGAATCACCCCCATGGTTGTGTCTCCATTTGTGTCCATTTTGTGTCCATTTGGAGATGTTTAGGAGTGTCCTTGATGTGTTGTTGTGTCCATGTGGGAAACCCCCAATATTGGATACACATGTGTTTGTCTTTATGTTTGAATGATTTAATACATGTTTTAATCTCAGATTTTTATATGTTAGAGATGTGTTCTTGAGTGTCTTTACATTTTCTTTCATGTATCATAATGTATCTTAATATATATTCATGTATATATATTATATTGTGTGTGTTATAAATATATACCTATTTGTATTGATGTGTGTGTGTCTATATTTATATATATAAAGAGGGGGGCAGGAAACAGCAGCCATGCTGCTGCCCTATACAGCAGCAGCAGTCCCCATTGGGGACTGCATATTTTAGGCAGTGCAGGATGGTTTTTTGGGGTTCTTGTGGCCTCAAAATATCCCCTTTAGCCCCCCCTTAGCCCCAAATGCCTACCCCCACTTGTCAACCACATTTTCTACTATGAAACCCCTAAGTTAGAGGGTGTTTTTAGTGTGTTAGGTGGTTAGTGGGGTAGTGTTTCTAGTGGTAGAAAATAATGTTGGTCATGTTATGTTATATGTCATGTTATGATACATTAGGGGGTTGTGGTAGATGTTTGAGTTGGTTTCTTAGAGTTATTTTAGAAGTAGCATTCTAAGTTAGATGGAGGTTAGATAGATGATGGTTGTGAGTGGTGGTGGTAGTGGTTTAGGACTAGAGGTAGTGTTGGTATCTTGGTATCTCAAGATACCAAGATTTACCTTAAGGTACGTGGAGAGTGACCAACATGGGGATAATATGGACTAGATGGGTTGGATACCTAGATTTCTTGGTTGGTAATGTCTAGATAGGTTAGTGTCTAGCTACCATAAGAAGCCTAGGTCAGTCTACCAAGATTTGGAGGGGCCGCCTTTGTATTGGGGAAAGGTATTAGGAATACCATCTAAAGGGTAAAATAGGATATTGGGTAAAGTTTAAGATTTGGGTTTTGATTGTTAAGATGGGGTTAGATATAGGTTGTCTTGGTAGGTAATGGTTAGATGAGGGTAGTTTAGTCTAGTTTTGACCCCGTTGACCAAGTGTTGACTTTTTGACCAAAGTCAACCTCGAGTCAACACTTGACCTAGAATTGACCCAAAACCAAACCAGAGTTGACCAGTTGACTGAAAGTCAACTGTTAGTCAACATTTGACTAGTTTGACCTAGGTTTGACCTAGAGTTGACCAGAGTTGACTTTTTGACCAAAAATCAACTGTAAGTCAACCCTTGACCTAGATTGACCTAGTTTGACTTGGATTGACTTCCTGTGACCTTGTTTGTTCTAGTTTGGCTCAGTATGACCTAGTTTGGCTTAGACTTGCATATCATGACTAAATTATCATGCCTTTCATTATCAAACCCTATTTTGACTCATGGTATCTCATCTTTAGGTCTTTGACTTCACTGATCATCTGTTCATCTTATCAGCTCAGGACCACAGACGAATACATTTACTGATAGTTTTCATTGTCTTGATATCTGCTATATCCGATTTACTTGTAGTGTCTTACTTGATTCCCAACACGATGGTTCACGGACTAGTATACGTCGGATCCATTCATGAGATGTTCCTCGATTTTTTTGGTATGTTGGTACATCCTGTTTGTTTCCTGTACTTATATAGACACCGACTTGGGAGTGGACTGGCCCCCTATTTTTGAGTCCCGTGTCATGACGTGTCATGTCCGGATCCATTATACTACTTGGGGATAGGGAATTATTAGGGGCTATGTGATCAAGCCACCCTGTCAGTATATTCTTGTGCTTGCGCCACCCTCACTTCACGTAGGGTGTAGCGAGATCTTATTCCTTGTGATTGTTATCCAGGTTGGCTGGCATGACCCTTTCCAGAGATTTTCTTGTGATTGTCGGGCCAAGTGGATAGCCTGTCTGGTTTCCCAAACCGATCACATAATGCTCTAAAAATTCATGGCACATTTTATATTTACCTTATTACATCATATATCCCTGTTCTATTCTACATTCCTGTATTTATACCATGACATGATATCCAGTTTACATATCCTGTTTATATTTTTTGTCTTGATATTTCATCTTGTTTTTCATTATGATTGTCTCTTATAGAATTTTTTAATTCATATGGAACTGCTGTTAGGGTTTTGTACTTGCTCATTTTCCTGATAGGATACCATTGATATATTACAGATGATTTCGAGGAAGACTGCTCGACCTAATATGGGGTCGAGGCAGATGGAGACTTAGGCCAGGACTGTGACCTGGTAGTTGAGCCATTAGACTTTGCACACCTTGACTAGTATAGCTTAGTTAGGTTTGCCAGGTTTGCCTGGACTGCGATCCAGCTAGTGCTTTCAGACTGTAGTATTTTATATTATATTTTGTAACTCTGTGATGTTGTTTATATCTCTGAGCTGTGTTGGATCCTGAACTCATTTCCTGTTTTCACTTATTTCCATTCCGTGCTATCTATCTTAGTTTTATCTTGTGATTGAGTTATGCCATATTATATTCCTCCGGGCGGAGATGACAGGTACCCTTATAATGTTTAGTTGTAGTATTTACAGACGACCTATACAGCGTTCTACCGTCGATTCTGCGGCGTAGGCTGGACGTAACCACGTACTTGTGCCCCTACCTTGGGTGCGGGTCGTGATAGTGACCAAACTATGCTGCAAACTCCTCCAGAAGTGGGAAGTTAAGCGACTATCCCGATCCGAGACTATGCTCACCAGAACTCCGTGCAATCTGACTATCTGTCGCACGTACATCTCTGCCAGCTTCTCCGTAGACAATCCTACTTTGAAAGGCAAGAAGTGGGCCGATTTGGTCAATCTATCAACGATAACCTAAATCTCATCTTTTCCTTCCGGAGATCGCGGAAGTCCGGACACGAAGTCCATGGTGATGTGCTCCCACTTCCACTCTGGAATGGATAGTGGCTGAACCAGACTATGTGGCCTCTGTCTCTCGGCTTTCACCTATGTAGAAGCATGGAAAATATGGGGTTCATGCGGATCACAACTTACCGCATGAGTACCCTGGAACAGATTGACCCGCATAAAAAAGAGCCGCATGACAGACTCAGAATTCCCCCTGCGACCCATCTTCACTAAACTGACTTTTGAGCCACAGAGAGAATAGTTACTTATACGGCCAAGCTGATTAATCCTTATATTAAAGCTGACTCTGGTCTGATAAAGCTGACAAACTCTGGCAAAGACTGACAGCTCTGACAACTCTGACGCTCTGAAAAGAAGATAAGACATGATTAGACTGGACAGGTGACCCGAGCCGCATGAACCTTATGAAACTCAATCTATGTATTTCATACGGCCAAGGGTAACTACAATCCGAGCCGCATGAGCTTTATGCGGCCCAAAATATGAGAACCTATGCGGCTCAAAAGTCCCCAAGCTACATGCAGACTAAGGGAGACTGCCGCATGAGTCTTATGCGGCCCAGCATGGCCGAACTCTGAAGGGCCTATGCGGCTCAAAATGACTCAAGCATACTGGTCCTATCTTGTGATGAGATACGTGGCAGGCTGGCCAAGTCTCAACTACCCAGATTTGCTATAACAAAATCTCAACAACCCCCACCAGTTGGCAGCCCAAGATCGAGTCTTTGTGTGCTGTGAGAGACACGTGGCCCTTTATGCGGCCCAAAAAGCTGCTGCTGCAAAAAATACTATAAATAGCAGGGTATTACACCTAGGCAAATGGTTAGCAATCCAAGGCTGGTAACATACGAAAGGCAATTTCTTCGAGAGCAAGGAGCGCGTCAGATAGTCCAAGGAGTAAGGCAGAGTTGCTACACTTTTTCGAGCCTCTATCGTCACCCCCCCAGAATCAAAACTAAGCAATTGTACTTAGATTGTCTCCTAGGCTTTCTTTCTAGGCTTTCTCTTATACAAGCGAGTTTGTAATCAAGTTCAATTCATCTGTAATTTGTTGTGCTTGATATTTAATGGCAAACACGATGGCGACTCTACTGTGGACATCCTTCTCCTCTGATGAGGAGATGGTGACGCAATCTGACGCATCCAAGCTCGGCTCCATGCAGCAAATGTTCATGGTTCGATTTGACCAACGAGCATTCGAAGAAATGCTCTCTGAAGGGAGCACCAGCCCATCGCAGAAGCAAGCCAACCCAAAGAGAGCCCACAGCATGTCGAAGCACAAAACTGTTGCCCCCGACCAGGTTCTCGAAGAAGATCCTTTTGTGGCCCAAGACAGTCATCAAGACACTCCTGTGGCCTTTCTGCTGACCGCAGATATCCTTACTGTCCCCAAATCTAGCAAAGAAAAATACTACGATGCTGAGTTTTTGGGGGTACAAGGGAAATCCATGCGGACGAGAAAGAGGCCGCATAAGAGAGATGGGCAGATGACTCATGCGGCAGCCAACTCTAGCCGCAGATAGACCGCCAATACGGCAGCAAACTCTGGCCACAGACAGATCGCCTATGCGGCAGCAAACTCTGGCCGCAGACAGATGGCCCATGCGGCAGCCAGTCCTGGCCATAGATAGAGTGTCTCATGTGGCCCTGTCAGAAGCTCTGTGTTCGACCGTCTCTCATGCGGGCCCGACTCTATGCAGCCCATTGAGAATGTGGGATGTATCAATCTGGATTCTTTCTACTATGCGCCTTCGGGTGCTAAGTCAAGAAGTCTAGGGCAGTACGGGCCCAACAAGCCCAGTCAACTATCCAAGTTGCTGACCGTCAGCGGGCACCGTTAACTGTTATACGGGCTCCTGATGGAAAGTTGTACAGAACCACCCGCGTCTAGTCCCCCAGGGTAACAGACAGGGTGGGTCTCAAAAGTCTCCCTCCAACGATCGAGAGCAAGTGATTTTACTAGCCTCGAATCAGGAAGCAAACATGACACCTACGCACCCGTGTGCTCGGGATACCTGAGTCCACAAATGGGATGCAAAGGTAGATCAATCCGCTATCGACTTGCGAGAGGTGATTACTCACAAACGCAAGGCGAAGGAAGCAACCTTGGCGTGCGATGAGCCCCTCTCGAGACGTTGTTGCTCCCAAGTCATCATCAACTGCTGCTGCGACAAGTCGACAGCACCTGAAGATCGGCAATCCATTTTCCAACGACTGCAGTAGCCAGCACCTTTCCATCTACAACTTGAGAAACATGTACAAATCTCGGGAGACGAGGAATTTCCATTTGCCTCCTGTAATTCAACCCGGAAGGTTCTTCCCGGCAAAGGAGGGAATAAGACAGGCTCTTCCAGCCCGGCAATCTCCGCCAGCATTACAAGGAAACTCTCGTCTGGAGGACTGCCATCGACAACCACATGGGGTGTCTACCTAGGACTAGATCCAAAAAGAAGCTTCCAACAGCTGGGGGTGCATCCTTGACCTCGCTGGGGGTAGATGAGGCCGGGGGTAGCAGTCCCCTCAAAGTATGCGACAACCTGGTGTTCTAAGAGCCTACACGGGGTAGCAATCCACTAGAATTATGCAACAGACATGGACGTCCCTGAGGATGACCGCCCTCGCCAAGACGATGTGGCTTCATGTACAGGGGGTAGCACCCCTTCCGAGTCCGAGGAAGAAGACATTCCGATATTCCCCGATGATTCCTCGGCACGGGGGTACGGCACAGAGAGCACCTCTGCTATGGTCCCCTCCACCTCTACCCATGTATGGACAATATTTATGGCCGGCGATGATCATGAAGCGCCTACTGACCGACAACGTCTAGAAGTACTTGAAGCCATGCTCTTGTCCTTGGTCAAGTCAGTAGACAAAATCATAGCTGCCTTGCCAACTCATCCAGCAAGGATGCCTGGACAAATAAGCTTGGGACCCGCAGTCAACGCGGACTCCAACACAAGCGCTCCTCTTTTGGATGATAATCCTCTAGGAGCCTCCGCTCCTTCAACTGTAGATGAAGCCAGAGAAGCAAGTAGGGAAGTCCAGGAGCTTCGGGCTATGTTCAATGCCCGAGACTCCTCTCGGGACCTCAGAATACGACAGCCATATCCCGTTACTTGGAGAGATGTGCCTTTTCCACCACAGTACAAGCCATTTCATATCGATTCATATGACAGGAAGACCTCTGCTAGTCGGTACATGACTTACTTCGAGGTCACAACCGACCACTTGCCACATATTGACGCCATCCTCGTACAATTATTCATCGGAGCATTGTAGGGGATAGCGTTCGACTGGTATCGCAACCTTTCTGACAACTGCATCCACTCTTTTGACGGCTTCAAGCATATGTTCCTAGAATGATTCTACGAGGTGGGATATGATGTGACAATGTCATCCCTCATGGACGTCGTTCAGGGAGAGAGGGAGCTAATAAAGAACTATATCGAGCGGTTCCGCCAAACTGCAATGAGATTGCCCAAAAGCAATCCCGAAAGCTCCTTGATCGAAATCTGCCAAAAGAAGTTGCTCCTCGCAATCAGCCTTTGGATGGGTGAAGATCAGTTTAGGGATTGGACGACCTTCATTACAAGCACCACCAATGCGGAGGCAAAGTTAAAAAAGGCTCTCCAGCTGTGATTACACATCCCAGACGGAGAAGTCAATAAAAAACGTCATGGTGCCACCTCCAATAACAACAGCATTGATGCCACCTCCAATAACCGGGACAACAAAGACAAACTGGCCCTGGTCGCTGGTACGACCAAGAAGCCTGAACAAAAGCAGACAGAAGCTCAGTGGCCCCAGGTGAATTACTCATTCGAAGATAGTCATGTCAAGCCTATCTCCGACATGCTTTTGCAAGGGGACATGATCCAACTCCCTCCACCAAGGCGCGAGCCCCGAACGACAGAGACGGAGGACCCAAAATACTACCATTTTCACCACTATGTTCATCATGCCACTCAAGACAGCTTTCAATTAAAGCGGTACATCCAGAATCTTATCGACTCCAAAGCTCTGTCACTAGACTTTGAAGAGATTACCGTGGCGGCAAACATGGTGTCAATTCAGTTCGGCAACTTCCCTCCAATAAGTACTCAAGACGGGGTAATACCTATTCACCGGGCAACGATGGAGGTTACTAATCTTTCCCCCGTCCGGGACCAGACGACTGTCTTGGTACCTCTCACCACGTCATGAGGAGAGATCATGTGGGTGCACCCCGACTTAGTACCCGAAGTCACCCAGGCGGCATCATCTCCAGCCAACCAAAAAAAGGGTAGGAAGTCCAGATCCTGCCACACAATTTCAACCGAAGCTGAGGAAGCGGCAGCCGTTGTTACCCGGTCTGGGGCACAAGTCCAGCCCACTACGGGTAGTTAAGTTAAAGACCCTCAACCGAAAACGCTGCCGGCCACTAATGTTCCGGGGCTATCTCAGCCTCTATCGGCAGACAGGGCCAAGCCGAAGGAAACCCGCTTCGACAGGCACACCTCAAGGGCTGGAGAGACCTTACAACTTTGATATATTAGCACAACTGGCTAATACGCCAGCAAAGTTGTCGTTATACGAGCTCCTAAGGCTCTCCAAGGATCTTCGTGTCGTACTGAGCGAAGCGCTCCAGAATGCTGACGCTTACTTAGCCCAGGTCAAACCTACAGGAGAAGACTCGTCGACAGATCTCTAGGACAACAACAGTGTAGATACAATGCCCAACATCGTATTCACCCTACAGGACATCCTGATCAAGACCAACATCCATGATCGCCCCTTGTACTATACTGGATACATAGGCGACATCAAGGTGGATTGGATGCACATCGATCCTGGCTCGTCGATAAGCATCATCCCCAAAAGCTTGCTTCAAGTTCTCGACATTCCTATGCACCGGCTAAAGGCGACCAACACTGCCATTAGCGGTTTCAACTCAGGAAGGAGCTATCCCTTAGGAAAGATCCAACTGAAATGTCTGATCGGCGACCTAAGGACATAGGTTACCTGCTACGTCAAAGATGTAGACACGTCCCACAATATCCTCTTGGGGCATCCGTGGATACATGACTATATGATCGTGCCATCCACCCTCCACCAGTGCTTCAAGTATGTCAGTAAGCACGGCTTCGTGAAGACTGAATTTGCCGACATCGATCCCTTCAAAGGGGTTGAGTTTTATTATTCTGTAGAGGCGTGTCTATATGACGAATCCAAGAAACACATAACTGACGAACTGGAGGCCATCACAGGGCCAGATGAACGCTTGAGAATTCATCTCCAGGCCCGTAAATCGGGCAAAGCCGCACACCTTCTCGCAACTTTGCATAAAGAGGTGCCCGGTTCCCACACCCCAGCTGCACAGTTGGAGCCGAAGGTCATCCGACTCCCAAGGACCAGCCAAGAACCCGTCATAGGGACGATGGTGATCCGAATGCCAAAATTCTATCAAAGGTGACCGGAAGACAAAAGGCCCTCTGGGAGTCGATAGTGAACAGATTGCCAAGATCCAGTCAAAAGTAATCGAAAGACACAAAGTCCCCTGCCGATCCAATAGTCATCCATCTTCCCAAGACGAGCCGACAACCAAGTGTCGATCCGACACCCTCAGGCAAGCCAATACCACAAGCTGAACCCTTGGTGGTCAAGTTGCCCAAGACAGTACCCCAACTTCTGGTCACGTAGGGGGTAGCTGAAGAGGATGCAGAACTCGCCAAGTATCTGGTTGTAAAGGTGGATAGTCCCTCTTCTGATGATGTAATCCCTGTGGAAAAAATTCCTTATTTCATCAATAAGAGGCTTCCATTGAACTATTCTGAGTGTAATAAACTCAATCTGATGTATACTGATGGACTCGGTTGGGACACTAACTTGCACACATAGGTGACAACCGTCCATACCACAAACCGACTTGCTCCTATTAAAGATGCCTACTTCCTAGTCCCAGGCAGAAGAGAAGGGGATCACATGATCATCTTCGGTCGAAAAGAAGGACCTCAACCCTTCATGCCACAAGAGTTTGATCTTGAACCCGATACTGGGAGACTACCGCTCTGCCTGTATAATCCTCAGGCTAAGTACTTCATGCAAAAATAGGGGTACGACATGGAGGCTACCCCAGGTCTGAATTACGGCAGCGATCGGCGATCGCCTCTGCAGATGTCAACTCCGTCTGGGAAATCTCGGGACTACTACGGCAAGTCCAAATGCGGCCTCGGTTATGTTACACCAGCAACAACGCCCGAGAACTCTGATGAGGAATGCGAGTGGCATTCTTACTCATCCGAATCACCTACATACTATTCCAACGACAACATTGGAGATATGTTCAGGCAGACATTATCTGTCAACATGGCATCCGCTGACATTGAAGAGGAAGACGAGGATCTACTCGATCCTCTTAAATTGGAGCCGTGGGTCTAACAACTGGATGCACAATGGGAGAAGCGCCTTGAACTACGTGACCCTCCCACTGAAGATGAGGTCATGCAAGTTAACCTCGATGATGAATCCTCTCCAAAGCCAATCTTTGTCAGTAAAAGCCTGACAGACGACGAGTGGGAGTCATTGTTGCAACTCGTCAGAGAGTATATAGACGTCTTTGCCTGGAGCTATAAAGACATGCCAGGGCTAAGCCCCGAGATCGCACTTCATAAGCTCAATATTCATCCGGATGTGAAACTAGTCAAGCAACAGCAACGGCGGTTCCGTCCAGACATCATGAACTCCATCAAAGCGGAAGTAAACAAGCTTATAGCTAGCAGTTTCATCCGCGAGGAGCAGCACCCAGACTGGATAGCTAATATTGTACCAGTTGTCAAGAAGAATGGGAAGATCCGAATCTGCATCGACTTTCGTAATTTGAATGCGGCGTGTCCTAAGGATGAATTCCCACTTCCTATTACCAACATAATGATCGATAATACGTGTGGCTTCGAGCGCATGTCCTTTATGGATGGCTTCTTAGGATACAATCAAATCAAAATGTTTCCTGACGATGAAAAGCATACGTCATTCCGAAAACTGATTGGTGTGTACTGTTACACAGTCATGCCCTTTGGCCTGAAGAACGTCGGTGCCACATATCAACGAGCTATGAGCGTCATCTTCAGAGATCACTTGCGCAAGATGGTGGAGTGTTACGTTGATGACATCGCCGTCAAAAGTCGCTCCAAGGATGATCACTTATACGATTTGAGAACAGTATTTGACCTTATGCGAGCACACAAACTGAAGATGAATCGCACCAAGTCCTTTCTGGGTGTGTCCAGCAGGAAATTCTTTGGCTTTGTCATTACTTCCATGGGTATTCATATAGACCCGGATATGACAAAGGCAATCCTGGATATGAGTCCACCGAGGAACCTCCGTAAACTCTGCGGCCTTCAGGGAAGACTAGCTTACATCAGGAGGTTCATATCCAACCTCTAAGGGCGATGTCAACCCTTCACACAACTGATGAAGAAAGGCATTTCTTTCATATGGAATAAGGAATGTCAACACGGCTTTGATGACATTACAGAATACTTGACGAATCCGCCAGTTATGATAGCTCCGGTTGCAGAAAAGCCTTTCCTACTATATGTATGTCACGAACCGCATCCAGTGTAGGGGTACGAGAAATGGGTACGTCCAGGCTACGCCGCAGTGTCGGCGGTAGAACGTTGTCCTAGGTCACTATCACAAACCAAATACAATATGCTATACTCTTCGAACGGAGGACAAATCACAGAAGGTACAACTCAATCACAATCTAAAGATGGAAATAGCACGATATGATAGATATGAAATCTCAAAGGAGAACATACAAACAGAAGGAAGCTAAGTGTCTAAACGACACAACGTCACAAACATCCAGAAATAATACAACTCTAAAGTCAATACAAATAATATAATGAAATAAGATAAAGCTTAGCTAATCTAGTCTAAGCAGTAGGGATGACATCCTCAGCTTGAGCTGGATCCTCCTGTGGGTCCAACTCACAGGTGTCGTCTAGATGGGCTCCATAGTAGGTTGGGTAGAAGTCCTCGGTATCATCTGTAATATTTTTAACAGGTCCAGTCAGGACAGAGCGAGCACAGTACATCTCACGCAGTTCATATCATGACAGGAAATATAAAGTATGCAAAAGAGTAAGATACATGAACTGTATGAAGATATACAAAAAAATAAGAGATATTTATAAACTGGAAATATATACATGATAAGTATGAACTGTAAGTGACTAGTGATTTAGAGCACAATATGGTTATGTAAACAGGTTAGGTTATATAATAAAATGGGACTCCATTATACACGAGGGTACAATGGACATATACAATGTTTTATACAATAGGGGATTTGATTGCATGACCATTTCCTACTCACCCTCTCCAATCAATACACAAGGATCCAGTCAAGTTATGTTATTACACACGAAGTATAGTTATACAAGATGATCATGTGGGCACATGAGAGTACACAATTTCATACAATTTGTATACGAATAACATGAACACAAGGAGTACACGATGCCCATGATAAAGTACACGAACATGAAATACCAGATGTATCCTATAAGGGGATAACATCGCATGAAAGATCCATATAGTATTAATCCGTGATAACAAGTGTCAGCATCCAGTAAAGTAATCTAGAGCAAGAATATAAGTCATGACAAGTATGAAACGATCAGAGAATGTTCTCGCTTGCGATCTGAATGTCTGTGAGAATATACTATCTGAAATGAGGTATCTCAGTCCTATTTAGAGCAACACAAGTCATGATGTATACAAAGGGATTATAATTTGAAGAGTACAATGCATCTACATGTTTCTAGGTCAGTCTGGGCCAAAGTCAACTCTTGGTCAACTCTGGTCAACTCTAAAAGGCAAACTAGGTCAACTCTAGTCAAATTAGGTCAAACTAGTTAGGGTTTGGTCAACCATGCTCAAATAGTCTAAGTTAGTCTAATCTAGGCTTAAATAAGTCAAATCTAGGTTATTTACAATACATAATACCTACACTACATTCACATTGAATTTCCATTCACATATATAAATACTATATATATATATAGGGTTTATATATAGGTTGTGTGTGTGTATAAACATTGTGTAGCATTAGGTAAGGTTGGACTTCTAGTTACATACATGTATACATCCATACATACATATCTACATACATTCATATATATATTTATCTACATACATTCATATACATTCATCTACATGCATTCATATATACATTTATCTTAGTTTCTAGTTTAACATGTAAATCTGATTTCAGTTTTAACATTACATTCAAACTAACAACCCAAAACTCAATTTAGTTTACTGTATCATAAATGCAACCCTACATTTCAGTTTAACCCATTGCTACCTAAACTTATATTTCAGTTCACAGTTTGCAACTAAACTCGGATATATACATGAACTAACAATCTTAGGTTTAACTAAAATATAAAACCATTCTCAGGTTTTGAACAATAGTTCTCAGGTTTAGGTAATTGCATACAGTTTAATATTAAGAGATTCTCAGGTTCAAGGGATTAAACCCAATTCCATACTTATACCACAGTGGAATGCAATTTACATACACATATAATCATTCATCTCAGTTTTTACATAAAGGAAATAATTCTCAGGTTATACAACTAGGGAATCTCAGTTTTCACTATACGAAACCCATGTTTTTCCTTGTTTCGAATTAGAAATAATGAACCCAACTCAATAACTCAGTTCAGTTAACATATGAGGTTCTCAGGTTCAGTCAATGCACAATAGTGAATTACAATATTAGATTCATAACAATTCTCAAGTTAAAATGCTGTAAACCCAGGTTTCAAGTAACCCACATATGTAACCCAGCATCTAACATACATCTTAATTCAATATCAACATTTAAACTTCGTAAATTAATATTTCAAAACTCACGAAACAGTGTAAATATTTAGAGGTATCAGGATACAAGAAACCCGAACATTTTAACCTAAAATTGATTCAAAACCTGATTTAATCATTAATTTAATGTGTGCAGACATTAGATATATATTACACGTGTCAGTGGGTGGGGTCTCGTGTCTACATAATTGGACACGAGGTGTCCAAACAGTTTAGAACACGATTTCACACAAAACACACATGACAGCATCGTGCGATGGGGTTGGGTCGAATTGGACACACTGTGTCGACCCTTAGGTCTCGTGGTCACATATATAGATAGCCCAGGTCTAGGTGAACGTGTCTAGGTGTCTGCATCGTGTCCAACATGTGTCATGGTGTGATACGAAGTATGTATCAGTGGAGAAAATTGTCACGTCCCAGAACCAGAATACTGGAGAGCGGGGGCGGACACAGCCAGCTACGTATATTGAAATAGAATACATCTCAACTATACGGTCACGGCTGTCTAGATATGAGGGTTTACTATAAGCCAGCAGTCTCTTAAGGTCAAGCCTATTGTCTCAATCTCCAGCAATTAACAGAGTTACAAGATGTTAGAGCATCAAATATATATATATATAAGGCATCCCAAATATTACATATCGGATGATCATGAAGCTAGTCGTACAAAATGATAGGACTAGCAAGAGTTCGGTCATACATGATCAACCCTAGGATTTGTTAATCATGTTTACAGCCCGTAGGCAGACAGTAAATAAATGTGCATCGAGCTAACAGGTGCTCGTCGGCTAAATGCCTCAAAAGAATAAATTTACATATAAGTGGGTGAAACAAAACAGAAAAACCTACTCGTAGCCCGGGTTCCGTCTAGTGTTCACCATTGGACTGGAAGCTTGGTAGATCCTCGGGAGCTGCTCCGAAATCTGGCCACACAAAACCAGCTGGGTCAAACCCCAGAAAGAGAAAGTGCCACAAGGAGGCCACAAATAAGAACAAAATCCAGCATATCAGAACATAAAGAATAAAAGAAAGTACAAGTAGTAAAGTACACAGGACGATAAACGACTAGGGACGTGGAACCATTCCTGGAGCCAGGTTACAATCCTTAAACCAAACAAGGACCTGGATTGTACCCCTTCACCTAAATAGCTCACTGTCTCTACCCATTTATCGTTAGAGATAAGTAAAACAATCACGATCAAGAGTTCCAGGTACAGGGGCTAGACAAGACTTAGACAGAGCTGGACACCATTCATTCACAATCGGCCAATCAAGTACTACGGCTTACTACTTTAACTAACTAGGGTTATCACAAGCCTAATTACTAACAAGATGCAAGTGAGAATTTCCAGTCCCAAGCCCTGTAGACCATCCAGTTATCCTTTCGCGGGTTGAGAGTTATAGGTGGGTACATTGCTCGGGAGACAAATGTACCCTTAGGTGACTTAGAGGGTGACTTAGAGGGTGCAACACATGACAGTATACTGGAAATGTGCTCTACTCGTCGGCAAGCTACAAGTCCATTAAAGCACCCAGATAACGAGATTGCCTGTGATCGGGAATTCTCCATGTTCTAGTTTGATCTAATAATTAGCCTAATCCAATTTAGCGCGAGTCCCTGGCCGTGGTACCCAGGAAGTCACGTCCTAGACATGATGCAAGACAAGACAAGTGGATTGTACAAGCAAGCAAGCAGGAGCACCCACGGGGTCAAGTTGATTATACGAGTCAAGTTACAAGTTACAAGTCAAGTCAGGTCAAGTACAGGTCAAGTCAAGTACATGTCAAGAGTGCGCCGCCATGGGCCACTATCAAGTCAGGTTGGTCATGTCAGGAGTGTACCACTACAGGTCACTGTCATGTTATGCTAGTTCTTTGTCATGCCATGCCAATATACAGGGCTATAGAAGAGCCAAGATTAAGGAAAAGTAAACCAAATCTCCATGATTGGACAGATTACGTAAGGGTCCCTGGGGTCGGGTTGCGCAGGAGTCAAGTGCGCCAGGGGCCAACTACGCAGGAGTGAGCTGCGCAGGAGTCGGCTTGCGCTGAACTGGTTGGCGCAGGGGTCAGATTACGCATGAGTGGATGGCGCAGGGTCAGATTGCGCATGAGTGGAGTGCGCAGGGATAGATGGCGTATGGGCAGACTGCGCATGAGCGGATTGCGCATGAGCAGACTGCGCATGAGCAGACTGCGCATGAATCCATGCGCACTCGGGTTGAGCACAGTTCGCCAGGGGGCAAGCTGTACGGTCGGCGCTGCGCTAAGGAGCGTTGGCCGAGGGGGAATGCGCAATCCAGCCCTGCGCTAAAGAGCGCAGGCTGCTGTCTTCTTCTCCAGGCCGAGAAGAATACTCCAAGAACTCTAAGGTTCAAAACTTCATATCTTGGTAAAATCAAAACTAAATCTAGATTTTCAAGGTCTAACTTGAGTAAAATTGAATTCTCTTCCACATGGAAGCATCAAAACCCACAAAAATCCAACCAAAATAGATCAAAACCGTGTAAATCCAAAAATAGTCAAAACCTAGATCTAGAACAATGGAGACCCCAAATCACAAAATGTCAAGTTCTAATATTGATCACCATGGCCTCATCTAGCTAATGAACAAATAAAAAGTGGTGCTTATTTGATGGCAAGGTGCACTTGCCTATGGGTTGGGGAGTTGTGTGGAAGAAGGAAGAAGAAGAAGTTGAAAGAATTTAATGGAGTTATTGGAGGAGAGAGAAGAAGTTGGTAGATTTTAATGAGGGTGGTTGTGATGGAATGGAGGTGGAGAATAGGCTAAGGTGTTCCACTCATGATGAACCAAACCAAACCAAACCAACTCCACAAAATAAAACCAAGCCATGGTCCAAAACCCGTTTACGAGGACCCGAATCCACAAGTCGAGAAAATAAAATACGTGCCGAAATCAAATCACGAGTACAAATATGAAATACAGGAAATGGGGGTGACAACTCTACCCACCTTCAAAGAATTCCGTCCTCGAAATTTAATCAAGGAGCTAGAGATTGCCACGGCAAGCTATACTAAGCACAGACAAGCTACACTAAGCAGTTCAATCATACAATCATATAATGCAAGCAAGGAAAGGAAAAGCGTAAGGCATAAGAAAGACATTATACCTCACGAGTCAAACAGGTAGGGATATCGCGATCGGATATCGTCCTCACGCTCCCACGTTGACTCACCTAGAGAGTGATGACCCCAAGCAACATGGACTAAGTTAATAGTCTTGTTCTTGAGCATCTTTTCTCTCCGGTCTATTATAGACACGGGCCTCTCCTCATACGAAAGGTTGGTACCAACAACCAATTCTGAATGATCTAGGATATGGCTCAGGTCCGGGATGTACCGTCTTAATTGGGATACATGAAATACATCATGTACCTTACTTAGCGACGGCGGAAGAGTGAGATGATAGGACACATCGCCTACTCGCTCCAGAATATCGAACGGCCCTATATACCTAGGACTAAGCTTTCCCCGCACGCCAAAATGAATGACGCCGCGGGTAGGCGAGATCCTAAGGAATACATGATCACCGACGGCAAATTCTAAGGGACGCCCATGAGCATCGGCCCAATGGCGCTGGCGATCCTGAGCAACTCGGAGGTGATCTCTGACCTTCCTGACCACTTCAACCGTCTGAGAAATCAGTTCTGGACCGAGCATCTGCCTCTCTCCGACATCGTCCCATGCTAACGGGGATCTGCACTTCCTGCCATACAGAGCCTCGAAGGGTGCCATCTGGATACTGGCCTGGAAACTATTGTTGTACGAGAATTCCACCAGGTGCAGGTGATCCTTCCACGAACCACCGAAGTCAAGGGTACATGACCGTAACATATCTTCGAGAGTTTGTATAGTACGCTCTGACTGCCCATCTGTCTGCGGATGATACGCTGAGTTGAACTTGAGACGAGTCCCCAAACTTTGATGAAGACTACGCCAGAAGTGCGATGTGAATCTCGTATCCCTGTCTGATACTATGCTGACTGGCACTCCGTGAAGTCTGACGATCTGCCTGAGATACATCTCTGCTAGCTGTGCCGTCGACTGTCCAACTCTAAATGGAAGAAAGTGTGCCACCTTGGTAAGCCTGTCCACAATGACCCAAATAGCATCTCTGCCTGCCGGAGATCTGGGTAACCCAGTCACAAAATCCATGGTAAGGTGCTCCCATTTCCATTCTGGGATCGGCAAGGGTTGAAGAAGTCCAGCTGGTCTCTGATGTTCAGCCTTGACCTGTTGGCAAACCAAACATCGAGAGACATACCGGGCTATCTCTCTCTTCATACCATTCTACCAAAAGTGTTGACGAATATCTCTGTATATCTTCGTGCTGCCTGGGTAGATGGAATACTTTGAACTATGAGCCTCTACCATGACTTCATGTCTGATATCTCTACTGGGTACACAAAGACGCGTGCCGTGTCGAAGTGTACCATCCTCATAAATACATAACTTTGGCCTTCTTCCTGCCTCGCACTTTGCTCTGAGCCACTGAATCTTGGAATCTGTTAACTGTGCTGTCTGGATCCTCTCAACTATGGTGGACTGAATCTGTAGGCTGGCCATCAAGGCCACATTGGAAGGGAGGACAACTTCTATACCCATCTTCTGAAGATCTGCCAAAAGCTCTGGTTGCACCGTCGGGAAATAAACTCCGGCTCTCCGGCTCAACGCATCTGCTACAACGTTGGCCTTCCCTAGATGATACTGCAAATCCACATCATAGTGCACCAGTAGCTCGAGCTATCTTCTCTGCCGCATATTAAGATCCTTCTGGGTGAAAACATACTTCAGGCTCTTATGATCAGTAAATATCTCCACTCTGTCTCCGTACAAGTAGTGCCTCCACATCTTAAGTGCAAACACCACTGCTGCTAGCTCCAAGTCGTAGGTCGGGTAATTCTTCTCATGATCACGGAGTTGACGTGGCGCATAAGCAATTACCTTCCCATGCTGCATCAAAACACATCCCAATCCTCTGCCTGAAGCGTCACAATAAACTGTGAATCCTCCGGTCCCATCTGGAAGGGTGAGAACGGGAGCCGTTATCAAACCTCGCTTCAACTTCTCAAACTATTCCTGACATTCTGCTGTCCAAACGAACGGCACATCCTTGCGGGTCAACTGGGTCATCGGCGCTGAAATCCTTGCAAAATTAGAGACGAACCGTCGGTAGTAGCCGGCCAATCCAAGGAAGCTGTGAACTTCTGCCACTGAGCTGGGTACTGGCCAAGACTCGATGCCCACAATCTTCTGGGGATCCACTTCCACTCCTCCTCGGGTAATGATGTGACCCAAGTACAAAATGCGATCGAGCCAGAACTCGCATTTACTGAACTTGGCGTACAACTGGTGCTCCCTAAGCGTCTGAAGGACGATCCTGAGATGCTCCTCATGCTCTGCTTCACTCTTGCTGTAGACCAGGATGTCATCAAGGAACACTATCACAAACTGATCCAAGTAAGGCATAAAAATACGGTTCATGAGGTCCATGAATACTGCCGGCGCATTGGTCGCTCCAAAGGGCATATCTAGAAACTCCCAATGCCCGTACCTAGATCTAAATGCCGTCTTTGGGATGTCCTGCTCTCTGACTCTGATCTGGTGGTATCCTGACCGCAAGTCTATCTTCGAAAAAACTGAAGCCCCCTTGAGTTGATCAAACAAGTCATCTATCCTCGGGAGAGGGTATCTGTTCTTGATTGTCACTGAGTTCAAGGTACGATAATCTACACATAGCCTAGACGTACCATCCTTCTTTTTCACAAGAAGCATCGGGGTCCCCAAGGTGATCCACTTGCACGAATGAATCCCTTGGTCCTGAGTTCTTCAATCATCTTGTACAAAATCTATAACCCTGAAGGCGCCATTCTGTAGACTCGCTCTGATACTGGTGCTGTCCCGGGAATCAAGTCGATGGTGAACTCGATCTCCCGCTCTGGTGGCATCCCTGGAAGTTCCTCTGGGAAGACATCTGGAAACTTTTCAACTATCCGGGGCAACTGCACTGCTGCTACTGCCATCCGCAATTCTGGAGGAGAAGGCTCCACGACGCCTCTGGAAAATAAAAACTCTGGCTCTCCGGGAATATTAAAGACAACTCTGCCAACATGGCAGTCTATCCTAGCATAATGGTTCCTCAACCAATCCATGCCTAGGACTACATCATAGTCTGCCATAGGGAACTCTATGAGCCTAGCGGGGAACTCTCTACCGCTAACTACGATCCGACACGAGGAAAACACTCGATCTACTCCCACAAGACCATTACCAGTAAGTATATTGAGTCTCACTGATAATGACTCAGGCTCCAATCCTATCCGTGTCGCGAATCGTGCAGACATGAATGAATGCGATGCACCAGAATCAAATAATACAGATGCTGGAAAAGTGTTGACGAGAATAGTACCTGCCACTACCTCACCTGGTACAACTTTTTCTTCCATAGTCATCATCATAGCCTGACCTCTAGCTGCGGATCCCCTCTGCTGGAAACCCCTCTGTCGGTTCTGTGCTGGAGCCTGGGTGAACTGCTGCTGGTTCTGCTGCTGAAAGGCCTGGGCCTGAGGCAACAATGGCCTCGGGTACTGCTGCTGCTGCTGGACTGGAACTGGGGCTGGTCCTCTCACCGAAGAACTAGAAAGGTTGGATGATGATGGACCTCCCCTATTCGGGCAGGTCCCTATCTGGTGGTCTGCTCCTCCATAAGCCAGGCACAATCCCTGTGCCCTACGACACTCTGCCACTACATGGCCCGGCTTCCCGCAATGAGAACATCCCACCACGGAAGACTGCTTCTGCTTCTGCTGCTGCAGGTACGTCGGGGTCGAATGCTGAACCGACGTCACTGAGGCCGCCCTCCTCGGAGTTCTAATGGTTATACCCCTGGCTGCCGGGGCTGGAGCTGAAGATTGGTGCATCTGGTTGTGGGACCGCTTCCTGCCTCCGGTCCTGTCCACAATTCTCCGGGAGGTATACTCATGCCTCCTTGCTGCCTTCAATACTGCATCGAACGTCTGGTGCTCGAACTGCTCCACAGCCACTAATATCTCTAAGTGCAGCCCTTGCTGGAACCGCTGAGCCCTATCGAACTCGGTCGCCACCAAAGTGGGGGCGAACCTACTCAGCCTGGAAAACTCGGTCGTATAGCCATCGATCGTCCTGCCTCCTTGCTTCAAGTTGGTAAATCTGGTCTGCAGGTCGTACCGTGCCACCGCATCGAAGTACTTTGTCTGGAACCTCTCTCTGAACGTCGCCCAAGTGACTGGTGCCGCTAACCCCATGGCCTGAGCTGCCCACCAATCGCGAGCCAAGTCTAACAACTGTAGGCGTACCACCGCCACCTTCTCATTTTTAGGTGTCCTAGCTGCTTCTAGAACCACCTCGGTATCCTGAAGCCAAGCGTCCGCGAAAATCGCATCTTCACTGCCGTCAAAGAAGGGAGGGTTCAAGCGCTTGAAACTGTTGGCCGCCTGATTCCCTTGGGGACCTCCTTGGTTTAGTGCATCATGAACTTCCTGGTACAAGGTGCCGCCTCGACGATCTTGGGATGCAAGCAGTTCTCTGATAAGCCCTACCAAAGGTCCCTCATCCTGTCTAGCTGGTTGAACGGGCGGAGCTGCCTGAACTGGAGGTTCTGAGCCTCCATGAAGCATAACTCGGGAGGCTACTCCAGAGTGCTGAGCTTGATCTTCCTGGCGCCGGGGTGCTTGTTGAGCTTCCTCTGGCTGGTTGGCAGGTCTGGGAGCAATGCCGCTGAAGAAGACGACATAGGGAACAGTAAGGAAAGGACCAGGACAGATCAATAATACAAGCATGTGATCAGGTCAAGAATCTCAGGGATTTGAAGATACGAGCAGAGATCAAGGGCGAATATTGATTGAGATATCTATTCGATAAACCCTCACATTTCTTGATTGACAAGACCTGCATGGGCCACCACTAAAACCGTGTCACGCCCCAGAACCAGAATACTGGAGAGCGGGGGCAGACATAGCCAGCTACGTATATTGAAATAGAATACATCTCAACTATACGGTCACGGCTGTCTAGATATGAGGGTTTACTACAAGCCACCAGTCTCTTAAGGTCAAGCCTATTGCCTCAATCTCCAGCAATTAACAGAGTTACAAGATGTTAGAGCATCAAATATATATATATATAAGGCGTCCCAAATATTATATATCGGATGATCATGAAGCTAGTCGTACAAAATGATAGGACTAGCAACAGTTCGGTCATACATGATCAACCCTAGGATTTGTTAATCATGTTTACAGCCCGTAGGCAGACAGTAAATAAATGTGCATCGAGCTAACAGGTGCTCGTCAGCTAAATGCCTCAAAAGAATAAATTTACATATAAGTGGGTGAAACAAAAAGGGAAAACCCACTCGTAGCCCGGGTTCCGTCTAGTGTTCACCATTGGGCTGGAAGCTTGGTAGATCCTCGGGAGCTGCTCCGAAATCTGGCCACACAAAACCAGCTGGGTCAAACCCCAGAAAGAGCAAGTGCCACAAGGAGGCCACAAATAAGAACAAAAGCCAGCATATCAGAACATAAAGAATAAAAGAAAGTACAAGTAGTAAAGTACACAGGGCGATAAACGACTAGGGACGTGGAACCATTCCGAGAGCCAGGTTACAATCCTTAAACCAAACAAGGACCGAAATTGTACCCCTTCGCCTGAATAGCTCACTGTCTCTACCCATTTATCGTTAGAGATAAGTAAAACAATCATGATCAAGAGTTCCACGTACAGGGGCTAGACGAGATTTAGACAGAGCTGGACACCATTCATTCACAATCGGCCAAGCAAGTACTACGGCTTACTACTTTAACTAACTAGGGTTATCACAAGCCTAATTACTAACAAGATGCAAGTGAGAATTTCCAGTCCCAAGCCCTGCAGACCATCCAGTTATCCTTCCGCGGGTTGAGAGTTATAGGTGGGTACATTGCCCGGGAGACAAATGTACCCTTAGGTGACTTAGAGGGTGCAACACATGACAGTGTGCTGGAAATGTGCTCTACTCGTCGGCAAGCTACAAGTCCATTAAAGCGCCCAGATAACGAGATTGCCTGTGACCGGGAATTCTCCATGTTCTAGTTTGATCTAATAATTAGCATAATCCAATTTAGCGCAAGTCCCTGGCCGTGGTACCCAGGAAGTCACGTCCTAGACATGATGCAAGACAAGACAAGTGGATTGTACAAGCAAGCAAGCAGGAACACCCACGGGGTCAAGTTGATTATACGAGTCAAGTTACAAGTTACAAGTCAAGTCAGGTCAAGTACAGGTCAAGTCAAGTACATATCAAGAGTGCGCCGCCACGGGCCACTATCAAGTCAGGTTGGTCATGTCAGGAGTGCACCACTACAGGTCACTGTCATGTTATGCTAGTTCTTTGTCATGCCATGCCATGTACAATAGTCATTCCAAACATATTAAGTAAATCAAGTTTATGACAAAATCTCCATGATTGGACAGATTGTGCAAGGGTCCCTGGGGTCGGGTTGCGCAGTAGTCAAGTACGCCAGGGGCCAACTGCGCAGGAGTGAGCTGCGCAGGAGTCGGCTTGCGCTGAACTGGTTGGCGCTGGGGTCAGATTACGCATGAGTGGATGGCGCAGGGTCAGATTGCGCATGAGTGGAGTGCGCAGGGATAGATGGCACATGGGCAGACTGCGCATGAGCGGATTGCGCATGAGCAGACTGCACATGAGCAGACTGTGCATGAATCCATGCGCACTCGGGTTGTGCGTAGTTCGCCAGGGGGCAAGCTGCGCGGTCGGCGCTGTGCTAAGGAGCGCTGGCCGAGGGGGAATGCGCAATCCAGCCCTGCGCTAAAGAGCGCAGGCTGCTGTCTTCTTCTCTAGGCCGAGAAGAAGACTCCAAGAACTCTAAGGTTCAAAACTTCATATCTTGGTAAAATCAAAACCAAATCTAGATTTTTAAGGTCTAACTTGAGTAAAATTGAATTCTCTTCCACATGGAAGCATCAAAACCCACAAAAATCCAACCAAAATAGATCAAAACCATATAAATTCGAAAATAGTCAAAACCTAGATCTAGAACAATGGAGACCCCAAATCACAAAATATCAAGTTCTAATATTGATCACCATGGCCTCATCTAGCTAATGAACAAATAAAAAGTGGTGCTTATTTGATGGCAAGGTGCACTTGCCTATGGGTTGGGGAGTTGTGTGGAAGAAGAAAGAAGAAGAAGTTGAAAGAATTTAATGGAGTTATTGGAGGAGAGAGAAGAAGTTGGTGGGTTTTAACGAGGGTGGTTGTGATGGAATGGAGGTGGAGAATAGGCTAAGGTGTTCCACTCATGATGAACCAAACCAAACCAAACCAACTCCACAAAATAAAACCAAGCCATGGTCCAAAACCCATTTACGAGAACCCGAATCCACAAGTCGAGAAAATAAAATACGTGCCAAAATCAAATCACGAGTACTAATACGAAATACAGGAAATGGGGGTGACAAAAATTTCGTGCGTACAGTACAATACAATTTTAGTACACCCTTAATTTCGTGTCCGACACGACACGAAGTGTCGTAAAACTCGAGGGAGGATTTATCAGTGATGGCCACACCTCTGTGCCAAGTTACATTGGCCCACGTGTCCTATTCGAAGAGAAAAGAAGGTCGGGTAGTAGGGGAGCACAGAACCCCCTATGTAGTGTCTCGTGCACAGTATGCGTGTCCAGTTTGGACACGGACACAGCACAAAGTCACTACAGAGTTAGTGTTTTGTTTTCCTCACGTATAGGGCTACAAATCCCTTCAAATAGAATTTTAAATTAGCAATATTAATTCCTATCAAGTATTTCATCGAACACCTATTCAAAAACACCGATACGTGTCCGATACGGACACGAAATGGACACGAATTCCAACCAAACTTGGGCTACACCTAGGGGAACCCTAAATGAATGCATCTATGGGAAGAAATCAGGAATTTGTTAAGGTTTGTAGGGTTTTACCTATTGACAGTTCAAACTCAATGTAAAGGGCTCCGAAATGAGAAGTTTCCTTCCTCATGCAATGTCCAAACGAGCTCCACTTCTTGCAAGCAAGCCCCCACTAGCCTCCACTTCTGAAATGGATCCTAATGCAAGAGAGTAGCCTCAATTTGGGGTCAATTTGGATAAAAGGGGAGGAATTTGGAGAAGAACAAGTAAGGGTTCTTTGTAGATGTAAAAAGAGGCTAGGTTTTCTAAAAGATACTTTATATGAGGGGGATTACTATTTGTGGCTACTACTAGATGAATTAGGGTTAGGTTTTTGATGTAGATGAGTGGCTAGGGCTTGTCCACCCAATTTCAAGTCCTCATATTGGTTCAATTAGTCCTAAGGCTTTCTTTTTCACATATATCCGAAGGAGAAAATATCCTACATAGAAATATCTAGATATTGTTAATCTTGGCACTTAGTAGGAATGTTCTAATCATCATCTAATCCTCATGATTAGGCTAAACTTCTAGGTTAAGTCTCAAATAATTAACTAGCACATATTTAATTAATAAAATTTTAAAATCACCAAAAAGTCAAAATGACCAAAATATCCCTAGGCTAAAAAGTAGTAATATGACATTCTAATCACATGACTAGGCTCCCATGGTCATGGTTAGTCTCTAGGCTTAGCAAATCTAGGGTTACACTAGTTAACCAGCAACATCACATTTTAATATTTTAAATAGTTTTAAATTAATTAAAAATTACTAAAAATCATAACATGAGTTAAATCTTATTATTGACTAATCAAAATTATAAAAGTTTAAAATTACCCTTATTTTAGAAAAGTGGGTGTTACAATGTACGAGCAATGGAACACTCCCTCGGCACCTTGCTAGCATAAAACAATGATGTAGGGCACGAACAAGCCATCTATTACCTCAGCCGAATGATGGTGGGGCTGGAGCATAGGTACACCGCCGTAGAGAAGGAATGCTTTGCCTTGGTGTTCGCTATTCAGAAAATACGATACTATGTGTCAGGGCAGACCATCCATGTTATCTCGCGAGTCAATCCCCTCAGGGTTCTCATGACCGAGCCAGACGCACTCAGTTCTCGTCTAGCCATATGGGCGATACTATTATCTTTCTACAACATGATCTTCGTTCCGCAAAAGGCTGTCAAAGGTCAAGCGTTAGTCGACTTTCTGACGGCCCATCAGGCTCAAAAACAGCCAGAATCTATGAAGAAATCCCAGATGAAGTCATTGACTCAAACATGACTTCACATAAAGACGTTTGGCGAATGTTCTTCGACGGTGCCTCAAGAACGGGTCCCCATGGTGATATTGTCGCTGGAGTCAGGATAGTGTTAATTTCTCCCTCTGGATTGGTGGTCAACCGAGCCTATTCTCTCACAGAACCCTGTTCAAACAATATAGCCGAATATAACGCTTTGGTCATCAGGCTCCGACTTGCAACAGAAGTGGGAGTCAAATACCTAGAAGCATACAGTGACTCGTAGTTGGTTGTCAATCAGATCGGAGGCTCGTACGAAGTTCACAACGCGGACCTGATTCCTTATCATCAGACAATAATTGCTATCATAGCAACCTTGGAGGGGTTCTTTATAGAACATGTTCCTAGGTTCCAGAATATTGAAGCCGAAGCAGGCCTTGTCGCTTCTTTAAAGGTTCAAAATTATGCTCATCACCTAGATGACGTCATAGGCCATGAGCTAGTCTGTCCCAAAAGCAACGTTCAACCAGATACGAGCTACTCCGCCCAGATAACCAATAATGTGCAAGACTGGAGACTTCCACTCATCGACTTTACAGTTTACGAAATCCTGCCTAAGAATGTGAAAGAAGCAACTTTAATCAGAAGGCGTTCTCTCAGATTCTTTTATGACACGAAAACAAAAATATTGTATCGATGATCTTACGACAGACTACTGTAAAGATGTCTGTCAAATGCAGAAGCAAAAGAAGCCTTATGCGAGGCTCACGATGGCGTTTGCGGGGCTCACCAACCGAGCCCGAAGTTGCAGGACCGTCTCCGTCGGATGGGTTACTACTGGCCTACGATGGTAGCAGACGCAGTCGATTACACAAAGAAGTGCAAGGCTTGTCAGATCCATGCAGATTTCATACATCTGCCATCTGAGTTCTTGCACCCAACAGTGGCTTCTTCGCCATTTGAAGCATGAGGAATGGACATTGTTGGCCCAATTACCCCGCCGTCGTCCAAAGGGCACTGGTTTATTCTCGTAATCACCGACTACTTCTCCAAATGGACGGAAGCTGTTCCGTTGACAGAGGTAAAGACATCAAACGTGATCAGTTTCATAAAATATCACATCATTTACAGTTTTGGACTGCCAAGGAGGATCATTCATAACAACAGTCCGCAGTTCGCAAGCTATGCCTTCTATCGATTCTACGACAAGAACCAAATTCACAATGTGGCTTCAACGGCCTACAATCCGTTAGCTAATGGTCTGGCTGAAGCCTTTAACAAGACCATAATCAAGCTTCTCAAGAAGTTCGTATCCTTGAACAAGCACAACTGGAATGAAAAGCTGGGCGAATGCTTATGGGCATACCGCACTATGAGTCGGACGACTATGAAAAATACACCATTCTCTCTGGTGTACGGGAGCGAGGCAGTTCTTCCATTGGAGACTCAGATCCCCTCACTTCGTGTGGCCCTTACTTACCGGTTAACGTGGACGATAACTACTACCGACGGCTACAAGAATTGGAAGCGTTAGACGAGAAGCGCTTGCAAGCTCAACAAAGCATCAAGCTCTATCAAGCACGCATCTCTCGAGCCTTCAATAAGAAAGTCAAGCAGTGGACATTTCAGGTAGGCGATCTCGTTTTGGCCGTTCGCAGACCGATGGTCATGACTCACAAAACTGCCGACAAATTTCAGCCCAAGTGGGAGGGTCCATACATCATCGAGACCGTATTCTCCAACGGCATATACCGGCTCGCAAAACAGAACGGAGACTTACTCATGATGCCCATAAATGGCAAATTCCTGAAGAAATACTATGTCTAAAGACATGCGAATACTCCCTCAAAACCATCAAATCTTCTAAACTATCAATTTATGTACACTAAGTATCGCTGAACTCACACTCTATCTCCCTGAGTGGCGAGTCATGTATGATAGTACCGCTGAACTCACACTCTATCACATCTCCCTGAGTGGCGAGTCATGTACGATGATACCTCTGAACTCACACTCTATTGTATCTCCCTGATTGGTGAGTCATGTACGATAATACCTCTGAACTCACACTCTATCCCATCTCCTTGAGTGGTGAGTGATGTACGATGATACCTTTGAACTTACACTCTATCACATCTCCCTGTGTGGCGAGTCATGTACGATGATACCTCTGAACTCCTACTCTAATACTTTACCTCACAGGAGTCTGCCCAGTTTATCATTATCCCTGAGCAAACTTCCTGGTCCTGATTATCGTTTGTCACGTCCATATTACCTCTGGTACCGATAATCTTCCGACTATATTACTGTACCCAACCCAGGATAAAAGACATGGTGCTAAGACTACAAAACCTATCACGTCCATATTACCTCTGTTGGTTTTGTCTCAAAAATCTATTACTTGCACCACTAGTGCGCAGAAGAGTAATAGGTCCACCAAAGATTATGCCTGACTATCGTGTGTCACGTCCATATTTCTTCTAATACCGATAGCCTTTTGACTTAACACCTGTACCCAACCCGAGATAAAAGACACGGTATTAAGACCGCAAAACCTGTCACGTCCATATTACCTCTGTTGGATTTTGTTTCAAAACTATTACCCGTACCGCCAGTGCGCAGAAGGGTAATAGGTCCACAAAAGTTATTCTAATCTATTACTCGTACCATCGGTGTACCAAAGAGAAATAGGTCCACAAAATATCATTCAAATCTATTTGCTCGCATTTTCAGATGTACAAAAGGGCAATAGGTCCACAAAAAGTCCCTAGTGGGATGTCCTTTATCAAATAGAAATGCTGTATTAGGTCCTCTAGTACAAGCACCACAGATACTACAAATAAAGAATAAAGTGAATGTATTCTACATATTCAAAATCAGTTACATTCATAGGACTACATCAGCAGCAGAAAGAAAAGAAAGGAAAATCTAGCAAATACATAGTTTGGTCTGTTTGACAGCACTTCGCCTTCACCAAAAAGCAGTTTTGTGGCCCTCGAAAGAAGTCATATTTTACTGCTGAGAAGCAAACAAGGTTGTTGAATCTCCAAGGAGCTGCACAGAGGAGGGCAAATATAAAATGCTTTTCTCCCCCTCCTTATTGCGGATACCTCAGCCCCGCTCCTCCAAAAGATCATACCTTCACAACAACATCCATAATGGTAGTTTTTCCTACTTGGAGAGCCGTGAAAACATGATGTTCATGATGACGCTTGACTACTGTCCAAATCTCCGAGGTATAAAGGTTATTCCTACCACATGGGAAAAACTCTTCCGAAGCATGAGGAGTCCTGAGTTGTCAGATGTGTATACCAAAATGGCACAGGGAAAACTCTTCCAAAGCATGGGGAGTTTTGAGCTGCCTGATGTGTGTATCAGAATGGTGCATTTTTATTCTATCACCGATACCGGTCCTGGTGAAATTTGTTAGTCGGATCCCTAAAAAAAGGGTTAGCAGGAAGAAGAAAACAGCAAACAGACCTATGCGGTCCAAATATGAGGAATGAGATGCATACGGCTCTGTTATGCAATGTTCATACGAATCAGTTATGAGATATATATGCGGCTTCGTCATGAGCCATCCATGAAGGACAGTGGCGCTTATACAGCCCAACCTATATGGCCCCATCATACAGAACACATGCAGTCCCATGAGATGGGGGATATATCAATCATGCCTAAAGCGCAGAGGCAATTTATGACAAGCCCGTGCATAAAATATACGATATGGCCGTTTAAATTTAAGTCACCACTTTTCTACCGCCCTTATCCATAACAGGGGGTTGCACGTAGGATTAACGGAAGGAGAGTCTGCAGCATTCGACGGAGAGGTGAGCCCCTTTTCTTTGGCCGTAGCATCAGTCGACTTGGAAGCTTTCGAATCCATGGCTAACCAGGACAAAAAGTGGACGAAGATGATGAAGACGAAGGAGAAAAAGTTGAAGAAAAAAGCTCTCTCCGTATGGCCCATATTTATAGCTCTTCAAAATGGAAACAGATGAACGCCGCTTCGATTCTCGTATCCATTAAAGATAATGATGACGTTTAGGGATTTTTATCCTTAATAACCGTCATCACCGCTTCGATTTCCGTATCCAGTAAGGATAATGATGACGTTTGAAGATTTTATCCTTAGTAACCGTCAGCTTTATCTCGAAAAAAGAGCCCAAATCAAAAACCAAATCAAGGCATTAAATACAGCAATGACAGCTGGCACAAGATCTCCCTGCAGCATAAGATCTACTTGCAGCCCGAAAGCGTCCATGCGGCCCAAAATGTCCCTGCGACACGACGTCTCTCCTGACTCGAAGATTTTATCTCTATGGCTTGATATACGTCCATGCTTCTTATTCAAAGTATTCCAAATTTGTAATTTAAAAACTTTGTAGGGGGTCTTGTAGAAGCATGGAAAATATGGGGTTCATGCGGATCACAACTGACCGCATAAGTACCCTAGAACAGATTGACCCGCATAAAGAAGAGCCGTAGGACAGCCTCAGAATACCCCCTACGGCCCATCTTCACGAGACTAACTTTTGAGCCACAGAGAGAATAGTTACTTATGCGGCCAAGCTGATTAATCCTTCTGATAAAGCTGACTCCGGTCTGATAAAGCTGACAAACTCTGGCAAAGACTGACAGCTCTGAAAAGAAGATAAGACATGATTAGACTAGATAGGCAACCCGAGCCGCATAAACCTTATGCAACTGAATCTATGTATTTCATGCGGCTAAGGGTAACTACAATCCGAGCCGCATGAGCTTTATGCACCCCAAAATATAAGAACCTCTGCGGCTCAAAAGTCCCCTAGCTACATGCGGACTAAGGGAGACTGCCGCATGAGTCTTATGCGGCCCAGCATGGCTGAACTTTGAAGGGCCTATGCGGCTCAAAATGACTCAAGCAGAATGGTCTTATCTTGCGAAGAGACACGTGGCAGGCTGACCAAGTCTCAACTACCCAGATTCGTTACAATAAAATCTCAACAACCCCCACCAGCTGGTAGCCCAAGATCGAGTCTTTGTGCGCTATGAGAACACGTGGCCACGTGGCCCTTTATGTGGCCCAAAAAGCTGTTGCTGCAGAAAATACTATAAATAGTAGGGTATTACACCTAGGCAAATGGTTGGCAATCCAAGGTTGGTAACCTACGAAAGGCAATTTTTTCGAGAGCAAGGAGCGCGTCAGATAGTCCAAAGAGTAAGGCAGAGTTGCTACACTTTCCCGAGCCTCTATCGTCATCCCCCAGAGTCAAATCTAAACAATTGTACTTAGATTGACTCCTAGGATTTCTTTCTAGGCTTTCTCTTGTACAAGCGAGTTTGCAATCAAGTTCAATTCATCTGTAATTTGTTGTGCTTGATATTTAATAGCAAACAACCTACTAGCATGCTAAGGATCGAGATACAAACTGAGCTACCTCTCGCTTCATGCCATACCACCATACATGTTCTCTCAGATCTCTGTACATCTTTTTGGCTACAGGATGCATAGAGTACTGAGAGCGATGGACTTCCTGAAGAACCTCCTTCCGAAGTTGTCTACTCGGAACGCACAATCTAGTACCGTGCCTCAGTGACCCATCTTCGGCTATAGAAAACACTACCAAAATATGTCAAATTAGCGACGAAATTAGCGACGCCAGTTAAAAATGTCGCTATGTTTTATGTATTTAGCGACGTATGTAAATAACGTCGCTGAACGTCACTATCAGGGACGTTTAGCGACTAGTAGCGACTGTAATTATAGTTTGGAAAGAGCAAGTTGCTACGTAGTCGCAAAATGTCACTGATGTATTTTATTCAGCGACGTTTGGCGACATTTAATCATGTCCGTCGCTATCCTATTACTGAACAGTGACGTTTAGCGACGTCTCACTTAAACGTCGCTAAAAACATTCATTTAGGGTTCTGGGAACCCGATCGATTTTATTTTATTTCCCAAATTTTTATTCTTCCGCCGAGAGCTCTCGTTTCTCTCCTCCTCCCCCTCTCGTCTCCGACGACCACTCCCCCTGACGAGCTCCTCCCCTCGGACGAGGCCTCCCTCCGACGACCCCTCCCTCCGGCGTTGCCACCCTCCAACGACCGCTCCCTCTCGTTTCTCTCTCCCTTCCTCCGGCGTTACCTCCCTTCCTCTTGTCTCCGGTGACCGCTCCCCCTGGTGACCTCGTCGTTGCTCCTCCACCGTCGACCCCCTCGTCCCCTGCTCCTCTCTGGCGACCCCTACAAGACCCAGTCCTGGTATACCTAACCCTAACCCTATCTCCCACTGACACGACACAGACATTTTCAACCTGTGAATATCGATTTTATACAGTTCCTATGATTGTATACACACACACATTTTCAACCTGAAATCTGAGAATAGTGACACTGATTTTGTGTACACTTTTAACACACACATCTACACACACCCTTACACACACTACACAAATCTGAATGTGGATACACACACATACTTTTACACCACTGTTAAATCTGATATCACAATCTCTGTTTCAGTCCACTTGGACATATAAACTCAGTCCCCTCTTCCTTTCATTTTCTCTCTTCCTATAAACATATTACATGTGTATATAATGAATGATATATGTGTAATGCCATGCATGTTGGTAAGCACATATGAATGCAATATGCATATATGTTTGCAAATGGGAATACATGGATATATACAAATTATAAATGCAATGTTTGTATAACATATGAAGTATAATGTATAGGTAAGCATTAATGTAGGTAATGACATGTAATCATGTAATGCATATATACAAAGAATAGAATGGGTGAATGTATTATGCATGTTTAGATAACATATGTGATAGACATATATGTATGCATAAATGCCATAAACTAATAATCAAGTGTAATGCATATATGTTAAGAAATGAATGCATGAATGAATGTAAAAATGCAAGCATCTATATAAATATGCCTATGATTGAATGAATGCAAGTTCAAATATATGAATGTAATGTAAGCATGTATATATATTTAATATGTGTTCTATATGACTTATGATGGTGTGTGTTTGATTGCCTAGGCTTGGTTAGGCCTAGTGAGACTTGACTGGACTAGGATTGACCTAGTTGACTAGTGTAATTGACCAAGGTTTGACTTTGATCTATGTGACCTAGAAATCATGTAGATTGTATTGTATCTTTCAATTCTCTTGTATTTTACACATCATGACCCATATTACTCTGTTTAGGACATTGTGACTCCGGTGCAGACATCTGATATTATACTACCCTTTTTAGAGTAGCAAACGAGTACATTCTCTGATAGTTCTCTCATTTATTTGTCAATTACTGTATTTCAGTTCTAGTTAGTTTTATGTAATTCTCAGATAGTTCTTTCATTCATTTTCAACCGCTTCCCCCCTATAAATATCGATTTTACCAGATGGCACCCATGACCCGAGCAGCGGCAAGTCGTTTGAGGGAAACACAGATTGCTGAGGTGGCTCCTCCTACTGTTAAGGAGGAAGTGGCACCAGTAGCTAGTGAGACCGGGAGTTCCATTCATCCAGCACCTGCAGTTGAATGGCGCTTTCCCGCCGTCGATCCTACTTATCAGAAGATGTTGCGTGATGGTATAATTGAGCGTATGCGTGAGCCGCGTGGTCGTCATTAGTGTAGTTTTATGGATATATTTTGTGTTGGACTATTAGTACTTATTACCAGCTGTACTTGTTTTATGGAAATGAGTTTATGGACTTAATTATGGACTTATTACCAGCTGTACTTGTTTTATGGAGATTAATTATGGACTTATTACCACTTATTTTATGGAGATTAATTAGGCTAAGTCTTCTGTGTGGTCAATTCTGATACAATATGGTTATATGGTCATGTCATGTGATACACTATTACCACTTGTTGTATCATGATTACTTGGGATTCTATTTCAATAATTTTTCTCCAACCTCTTGTAAAAAAGGTGTCTATCGATGTATAATTGTACTTGTAGAAGTGCATGACGCCAACTGTCCAACATCGACCCTTTCGGTCTATAAGAGTTACTTCACTCAGTTTGTCAAGACAAGTAAACTTTTTAAATGTTGACGGTATATATACCGTCAACATTTGGTTTTGCCTTGTAGAAGTGCATGATGCCAACTATCCAACATCGAACTTTGGCATGTGCTTGAGCAGTATGGACTTCCAGGTTATGGCGTTAGTTCATGATTAGCATTGTTTAGATATTAGTTTCAGTTAAAGGGTTAGTTTAGATTAGGGTATTAGTTTATGTTAAAAGGAATATGAGAGTTAGTAGATGTTAAAGTAGGATATTAATTTATTAGTTAGGATAGTTTGAGTTAGGATACTGCTCAAACACAGGCCAAAGGGTCGATATTGGATATTAATTTAAAAAATTTAACTTGTCTTGACAAACTGAGTGAAGTAACTCTTATAGACCCAAAGGGTCGATATTGGACAGTTGGTGTCGTGTACTCCTACAAGTACAATTATACCTCGCTAGACACCTTTTTTACAAGAGATTGGGAAGAAATTGGGATGAGTATCAGAATCGGTACCGGTATCGAACTAATTCTGTTTAGTTTATCTTACGATACAGATTTTTACATCCAATCTGTAATAGATCGTTACTTCGTGATCGTACATGGATGTACCAGCGAATCCACCTCTTCGACCGTATGTACTTAGTATCGACCGTATCGGATTAGTATCGGTCTATCGGATACGACACTTTGACACAAGACAGTTATTTTAGTCCTAACAAAGTTGTTTTTATTTCTTCCTTCAAATTCTTTGTTTATAATATATAGAATGTGCGTGTATAAATTGACCTCTATCTAAATTGCGCACCCATATCTAAACTACCTTAACATTCATTCACTGACTATAATATGCATGTATCTAGCTTACAGAATTATCGTCAATTGGATATGGATATAAATTACTACTTACGGAATCGTTCGTGGATGTACAACCGTCATCCTGATGACATGTGTTGTGTGCGTAATGAATTCATAGAGGGTGTACAGCAGTTCCTGTAGTTTGCCAAGGCGTTCCCTCAGTACATGGACGGTACCAAAATTAAGTGTCCATGTGTGAGATGTTGCAACTTAAAATATCATCCAGAAGTGGAAGTCACGTATCATTTATACTCGAAGGGTTTTACGCCGAATTACTATCAATGGAGCGTGCACGGAGAACTTGTGTCTTTAGCATCGGAGTATGAGCCTTATGTGGATGTCCACAACAGCGCTGCTTACGACGATGGGTTCGTGAACATGATTTTTGACACGGCGGGACCTAGTTTCGATCCGGACGATCATGATGCACCCGAGGAGGCACCGAACGCCGATGCTGCACAGTTCATAGAGTTGCTGGAGAATGCAAGGACTCCATTATATCCTGGTTGTGAGGATCATTCACCGTTGGAGGTGGTTACAAGATTATTGAGCATCAAGTTCGATTTTAACATGTCGTAAGATTGCTACAACCGTCTTATGGAGTTGCTTATAGAAATATTGTCTAAGGGTGCTATGTTGCCTAAAGACTTCGACCGGTCTAAGAGGATGGTGAGATCGCTCTGGATAGGATATGAGAAAATGATGCATGTCGCAACGGTGCATGCTGTACTACAAAGACGACAAAGATGAAGACGCCAGCAGATTTTGTGGTGCCGATCGCTACAAGGGCAGTGGTAGAGGAAAGTCTGTCGGTGCCAGGAAGCCTACCGATTCGATGCACTACTTGCCGTTGACGCCGCGGTTGCAGCGGTTGTTTATGGTGAAGGAAACTGCAGAAAATATGAGTTGGCATGAGCGGGAACATACCGAAGGAGTGTTGGATCACCCATCTGATGGAGAAGCATTGAAGCACTTTGATCGAGAGTATCCAGATTTTGCTTCTGATCCGCGTAATATCAGATTAGGTCTCTGCTCCGACGGTTTTACCCCATTCAGACTTTCGGGATCCCAGTATTCGTGTTGGCCTGTGATCGTCACTCCGTACAATCTACCGCCTTGGATGTGCATGAAGACTCCGTATATGTTCCTCACCGTTATTATCCCAGGTCCGAACAATCCGAAAAAGAACATCGATGTGTATTTACAGCCATTGATTGATGAGTTGAATCAGCTGCGGGAAGTAGGTTCCAACACGTACGATGTATCTAGAAAACAAAATTTTCAGATGCGGGCATCACTTATGTGGACCATCAATAACTTTTTGGCCTATGTTATGTTATCTGGATGGAGCACACATGGTCGTATTGCTTGGATCGCACTAAGGCTTTCCGTTTGAAACACGGAGGCAAACCGTGCTTCTTCGATTATCATCGACAATTCCTGCCGAAGGATCATCCGTACCGGAGGAACATGAATGCTTTTCGTGCTGGCGTTGTGGAGAAGGCTAATCCCCCGCCAAGGTGGCCCGGATACACGATATGGGAAGAGGTAAGAGATTTACCAAGGGCTATTGAAGAGCCTGCTACGGGCTACAAGTGTGACGAATTTGGTCGCACTCATAACTGGACGAAGAGGAGTATATTCTGGGATCTGCCATATTGGAGCACCAATCTGATTAGACATAACCTTAATGTCATGCATATTGAGAAGAATGTGTTTGACAATATAATTAATACTGTAATGGACGTAAAGAGGAAGACGACAGACAATACAAAGGCTAGATTGGACTTGGAAGAAATATGTAGACGTCCTGCATTGCATTTGATAGAGGACGGGAATGGGAAGTTGAAGCAGCCTAAGGCAATTTTCTCACTGGAGAAGGAGGATAAAGTAAAACTTTGTAGGTGGATTCAAGGTCTGATATTTTCAGACGGGTATGTTTCGAACTTGAGAAGATGCGTCGACCTCAAGGAGAACAAACTGACAGGTATGAAGAGCCATGATTGTCACATATTCATGGAAAGGTTAATTCCGATTACATTTTGGGAATTCTTACCCCCGGTTGTTTGGGATCCATTGACCGAGCTTAGCATATTCTTTTGAGATCTTTGTTCTAGTAAGTTGCTCGTCGATCGTCTAGAAAAGCAGGAGAACGATATTGCGGTAACACTGTGCAAGCTCGAAAAGGTATTTCCTCCTGGATTCTTCGACTCCATGGAGCATTTGCCAATTCATCTTTCCTATGAGGCACGTGTTGGTGGGCCCGTTGGTTATCGGTGGATGTACCCGTTTGAGCGGCATTTGAACCACCTAAAGAGGAAGGTGAAAAACAAGGCTCGGGTCGAGGGTTCTATTTGTGAAGCCTATATTCTCGAAGAGATTACAAACTTCTACTTGACGTATTTCAAACCTCATGTTGCTACGAATAGAACGAGGAATCCGAGAAACGACAACGGTTATCAAGAATCTAATGATGGAATACTGAAATTATTCAATGTGTCCGGAAAGCCTTCGGGGAAAATAACGAAGAGATATTTGAATAACGAAGAGCTAAGGGCTGCTCAGTTGTATGTATTACTTAATTGCGACGAGGATGAAGTGGAGAAGCTAGAGGGGTAAATAATTAATGATGAGTTTATGTCATCTCAATGTAATAGTATAAGCTAATATTATTGTACTAATCGACGGTTGCTTCGTTGTTTTTCAGCACATATAATGCTGAGTTGAGGTCGGTTAGACCCTACCTAACAGAAGAAGAATTAGAACAAGAAATGAGATGTCATTTTCCTTCTTGGTTGAGCGAATATGTAAGCAGCCCGGTAATTACTGGCCTCTTTTAATGCAACTGCACAATAAATAACTTACTATCTCTTCTTTGGTATTCAGGTCGATCGTCTAATTTCACCAGAGATTGAATTAATTAGAACTCTTGCCAAAGGACCAATTACTTTTGTTAAAATATAACCAAGTTACTGTGTCAATGGCTTTCGATTCAAGTCGACAAATGCTCCGATCAGAGACAACTTCTTGGATCTTGATTCCACGAAAAATAGTTATTTGTGTATCAAATCTTCGAACTACAACGACGTCGATCCAGGAAATAATTTCTTTGGCATCTTACGAGTGATTGTGGAGTTGACGTATAATTATGGCAGAGAACCTGCAAAGATCGTGTTGTTCAAGTGTGAACGGTTCGATCCGACTGAAAATCAAGGTTGAAAAATTGACAAGCATGGTCTTGTGGATATAAACTACAAACGTAGATATCAAGGCTACGAACCATATGTCCTAGCAACTCAATCTCAGCTCATGTACTTCACGGCTTATCCAAGACGGGGAGCAACAAAGTCTGACTGGTGGGCAGTATGCAAGGCTAAAGCTAGAGATACTTTTGATGTTGACGAAAAAGCTTATCAGGAGGACGAGCTACCTCTTGTAACCAATATTGTTGATGTGGACTCCACGGAAGTTATGCATTACATGACACATAATGTAGAAGATGTAGAATTATCTGAAGAGGAAGACGAAGCCGACGAAGGCGAAGATGAAAGTGAAGATGAGGAGGAAGTTGAGGTCGAGGAAGACGAACAAGATGATTATTCTGAAGATGATTGAGAGAGACGTACTTTTATTTTCTTATTATGTAGTGTTGGTTATTATCTAGTCTTGGTTATTATCTGAATGTACTATCTGGACTTAGATGTTTCTTGTAGAATGTACTATCTGAACTTAGATATTTCTTGTAAAATATGCTATCTGGACTAAGATGTTTCTTATAAAATGTATCATCATATGTTGTCTTGGTTATTATCTTGTCTTTGTTGCACTTTTATATTTATAGTCTTTATTATTTGTTGTCTTTGTTGTATCTTATCATATGTTGTTATCAGGCATGATAGGTCGTCGTGGATCGTTCCGCATTTTCCGACATAGGGCACGGGGTACTAATACGGGCAAAGGACAGGGTACTCCTTCGGTACCTATTGGTGGTACTGCTAGAGGACGGGGTTCTTCTTCGGTACCTCCTACTGGTACCGGCTCTGGATCCTCATCGCCAGTACTCTTGTGTATCGGACAGTAGCTCCGCCCGCCACGATGCTACGTGGCATATCTCCTGGGACGAGTAGTTCCAGGCCTGAGACTACTCCTGAGAGTAGCGTTCCTCCTGCTGATACGACGATAGAGGCAGATGAGCAGATGGAGGAGGCTACGTCGGCGGCCGACCAGTATCAGGCAGATGATGCCTGCGCACCTCCGGAGGAGACGAGGATGGAGATCTGGGCCAACGGTACAATGTAAGTATTTTGGTTTATCATTTTTTTCTGTGTTTATCACAGATTAACTTTTCTCATGAATATAACATATCTGTATAGATATCGTCCTCCGTTGGTACAGAGACGCCTAGGCCAGCTCCTGAGTCAAAATTATGGGGGTCCTTGGATAAACTATTTGAATGCTCCGGACGATAGGAAGGCCTACTAGTTTGCGCGCTTCAAGGTTAAAATAAATTTGCTTTTAACATGAATCATTTGATTTATGCATATTATATATTACTAAAAAATATTTGGTTTGCGTAATCTTTTAGGATATATTTTTCTATCCACCGTACCGGGCCGAGCTGATCCAGGGGATGTTTCCTGCTGTCGCTGCTAAGCTGATCCGCGACGCTATTAATGATCAGAAGGCTCGTGATCGTGCCGGAAAGTCGATCCAAGGTTGGATCACCCCTGATCAGTGGGATGCGATGAAGGCTCGATTCAACGAGCCAAGGTACAAGAAAATGTCTGAGAAGGCCAAGGCGGCTAGGCAGCATGCCTCGAAGTAGTGCAGTGGGTCGATTCCGATGACGGAACTTTTTTGTCGTTTGGCATGTATTTTTCTTTCAGAAATATTATTTTATTACAAATCCGATAAATTATTACTAAGATAATATATTTAATTACAGGTAAGGAAGGTCGGTAACGCTGACATGGTGACCATCTTCCTGGCCACCCATCGGAAGGGCGAAGGCCTTATTGACGAGAGGGCTGAGCTTGCCTATATAAGTATTACAATACTATTTGTTAATTATAATACTTTGTGTTAATTTTAATATAACTTAGTAAATATGCATGCAAATAAATATTAATGAAGTTAGTAATAATAAGTAATTAATTAGAAATTAGAAATCATAGAGTACTATCCATACTTTCTAGGCCGAGTATGAGAGGCTTCGGGACCGGGCGATTGCTAGTGCACCTACTGCGGGAGAGGCCGGTACTTCCTCGCAGCCCACTCAAGCTCCGTCGGCGGACGAGCTGTGGATGACCGCCGCTGGTGGCCTCCGTAGGGGTATGTACTACGGTACGGGATCCTATAGTGCCCTAGTTGCGAGCCAGTCCTCTAGAGCATCCCCTACTAGTGTGCATGGTCCACAGCCGTCCCAGGAGTCTGCCCGAGTCCACCAGATGATGGAGTCTCTCCGGCATGAGCTGCTACGACTGATTCAGGACCAGTCTCAGCACCAGTCGGATGAGCCTCCGCTTATAGCACGATTGGATGCACTCGACCGCAGCATTATGGAGCTCCGGCATGTGACTGAGCGAACAGAGCGGAGCGTCACCGATCTTAGAGCGTCGACGGAGTGCAGCGTATTGGATCTGCAGGCATCACAGATGACCATGGGCGAGAGGCTGAGATTGGTGCAGGATTCGGTGGCTGATAGCAGTGATAGAATATTATCTACCATGGATTCATACCACCAGCGACTTGTAGCGTTAGAGCGTTATCGTCCTCCGGGTGCGCCTTCATCGTCGTCGACTCCGCCGGCGCCACTGCCTTCTTCATCGACACTGACTCCACCGACGTCACTACCTCCTTCATCAGTATCGATTTTACAGGAGGACTATGAGCTTTTCTTAGCCCTTCGTCGCGGTGCGCCCCCTCCTGCTCCAGATCCCAGTAGTCTGAGTTAGGACTGTTTGTATTGAGTGTTTGAGTACTTGTTTTTCTTTGTATTTGTTTGTGACACTTGTTTGTTGGTTGCATAGATACATTGGTAATTGGTTGTGTTGACCCATGACAATTTGGATATTGGTTTATATATGTTGTGTGGACTTTGGTTATTTTATGTTGTTATTCGTTTCATTTGGATATTAATTTATCGGTGTTGTTGTTCCACCGAAGGGGTCGGCGAACCCAGGGATAAAATATGCTTGTGTATTGTGTTTCAGATTAAACTGCAGGGAGAAAATGATTCTGTGGAAAAAACTGCATACTGTAATTTATTTTTTTATTTTTTTTGAAATTTAGCGACGTCTACCGACGTTTACCGATGCTTTCCGACGGCACATTGCGTCGGTAGACGTCGCTAAACTGGCATATTTGCCAGGCTACCGACGTATAGCGACGTCATTTTCGTCGGTATGCGTCGGTAAACGTCGGTAGACGTCGGTAAATATCCCAGGATTTTACATTATTTTCTTAGGATATACTGACGTATAGCGACATCACAAAACGTCGGTAATATATACCGACGCATAGCGACATCAAAAACGTCGATAATTTTCCCAGGGAATACCGACGTATAGCGACATCATAAATGTCGCTATTTCATCGATGAAACGACGAAAAATGTCAGTATATTACCGACGTATCTTTGTGTCGATAAACATCGGTGTTGGCGACGATCAGCGACGTCTTTAGCCGTTTTAGCGACGTCTTTAGGCGTCACTAAAATGACTTATTCTGGTAGTAAAAATTGTCTAGCAATCCTGCCTGCACCTGCTCCCTGATGCTCCTTAGGGCCACGTTATCAAACTATGCTGATCTGACTCTGTCTATCGACGCAGACTGAATCTATAAACCCCGTGTCTGTACCTCCATTCTCGCAACGATCACCTCGATACCCAAATTATCCAGATCGGCCAATAGATGATGATCTACTGTCAAATAAATAGCGACTGGATACCTGCTCAAGGCATCTGTAACTATGTTGGCCTTCCCTGGATGGTACTGCAAAGAGATATCGAAATCCTTTATCAGCTCAAGCCACCGTCTTTGCCTCATGTTCAATTCCTTATGGTTGAACACGTACTTCAAGCTCTTATGATCCGTGAAGATCTCAACTTGCTCTCCTTACAGGTAGTGCTTCCACAACTTCAGAGCAAAGATAACAGCTGCCAACTCCAGATCATGGGTAGGGTAGTTCTTCTCATAAGGACGTAACTACCTAGATGCATAGGCAATCACCTTCCCGTGTTGCTGAAGAACGCAACCCAAGCCCTTCCCAGAAGTGTCACTGTATATCGTGAAACCACCAGTCCCAGATGGCAACGTTAAGATAGAAGCTGTGGTCAACCTCTTCTTTAGCTCATCAAAGGCAGCCTGACACTCCTCGGTCCAGACAAATTCTATGTCTTTTCTGGTGAGTCTAGTCATCGGCTCTGCAATCTGAGAGAAGTCCTGGATGAACTTCCGATAATAGCCTGCTAGACCTAGAAAGCTTTGAATCTCTGCAACTGAGCTTGGTGTGGACCAAAAATCAACTACTGAAATCTTCTTCTGGTCTGCTGAGATCCCCTGTTCGGTTACAACATGACCCAAGAACTCCACCTGCTTCAGGAAGAAATCGTACTTCGATAGCTTCCCATACAACTGCTCCTTCCTGAGAGCCTCGAGCACAATTCGCAGATGTTCCTCGTGCTCCTCCGGCGCCTTCGAGTATATCAAGATGTCATCTATGAAGACCACCATGAACTTGTCAAGGTACTGATGGAATACCTTATTCATCAAGTTCATGAATACTGCTGGAGCGTTGGTCAACCCAAATGGCATAACAGTGAACTCGTACTGGCCGTACCGAGTCCGAAAAGCCATCTTCGGAATATCCTCCTTCTTCACCTTCAGCTGATGGTAACCGGACCTCAAGTATATCTTCGAAAATATCTTCGCACCGCTCAACTGAAAGAACAAATCGTCAATCCTCTGCAACGGGTACTTGTTCTTGATAGTGAGATTGTTGAGCACTCTGTAGTTGATACACATGCGTACCGTCCTATCCTTCTTCGGTACAAATAGAACAAGAGCATCCTAAGGTAAAAAAACTGGATCTAATGAAACCCTTGTCCTGCAGCTCGTCGACTTGCTTCTTCAGCTCCGCCAACTCGCTATTGTTGATCCTATAGACGTACTGTGAATAGTCTCAGCGCCCGGCACCAAGTCTATAGAAAACTCAATATTTCTGTCTGGTGACATCCCGGGCAACTTATCAGGGAAAACGTCCAAGAATTCTACTATCAATGGATGTAGCAATTCTTGTCCCGCCAATAAAGCTCCACAGAAACCATCTCTCGGCTCAGCTGCTCCTCTGGCGAACTCAAACTCTGGCTCCACAGACGATCTAAACAAAACCTTAGCCTCCTCTACAGTCTATACTAGCTTGGTGCCTGCTCAACCAATCCATATCGAGTACTATATCGTAGCTCGGAAGTGGCATTACGAGCAAACATGCACTCAAATCCTGGCCTTCCAATGTAACTCTCAGCCCCTTGCAAATATTATTGACAAGGATAATGCCTCCTCCGATCATAATCTTGCAAGTCCTACCCAGTGATTCAGCAATAATATTATGTCTAAATGCAGAAGAGATAGATACAAAACTGTACGTAGCACCAGAGTCAAACAAAGCTAATGCAAGAAAGGAATCGAGAAGAATAGAACCTGCTACCACATCTGCAATAGGCTCGGCCTCCTCGACAAACAAAGTAAACGCTCTACCCTAAGGTGTACCCCTCTGTTACTGGTACTGGATAAAACTTTGCTGCTGAGTTGGAAGCGGCGGACCCCTTGGCTGAACGGCAGGTCCTGCTGGAGCTCTAACAGGAGGTGCTCTGTCCTGACCTCCCCGAGCTGGGTGAGTAGGACAATCCTTCAACTGGTGGTCGGGCGCACCACAAAATAGACAAATGCCTAACCTGTTCCTGCAGACCTCTCGGGTGTGCCCCGGCATTCTACAAAATGCATACTGAAGAATCTGCTTCTGTCCCTGCTGATGATGTGCACGTGCTGGTACTTGGTGTTGCTGATGCTGCTGCTAGTGGAACGGCCTCTGCTGAGTCTGAGGATGCTTGGCCGGTCTTGTACTGGAACCAGCACCCATCGGATCACTGCTCCTCTTGGGCCTGAGACCCAAGTCCTTCTCTGCAATCTGTACGACCCTCAAAATCTTCTCAAAGGTCGTTGTACGATACCCAGGCGTGCAAGATCTGATGCTATGGTTCAGGCCCCTCCCGAACTGTGGGCTTTCTCTCCAGCATCTTAAACCATGCCCTTGGCGAACCGGCTTAGATGTAAGAACTCTGCTGTATACTCATCCACCGATGAGTTCTCCTGTACCAGTCCTGCAAACTAGCCCTCCAATGCACTAAGAGCCACATCAGGAAAGAATTTCTCCGTGAAGAGCCTCTTGAAAGCATCCCATTTCAGACCCGTCACAGACGTACAAGGGTCCGTGCAGTACCAAGTCAGACCGATATCAAAGAACTGACTCGTTGCTGCTGACACCCACAGTTCCTTCGAAATCTGTGCAAGCCCCAAGCTCCGCTCAACATCCTCTAGCCAGTCATCGGCATACAGGATCCCCTCTGTTCCCTTGAACTCTCGAGGGTACATCTTATTAAAATCTAACATGGTGCCAGGCCTCACCTACTGCTGCTGGGACTGCTGGGCGGGAGCGTCCTGATCCTGAACAGTAGCCACCTTCTCAACAGCTGCGAGTGCTAGTTGATGCGCACTCTCGATACTCAGCCTCAGAACATCCGCTTGTCGCTGTTGAGCCTCAGCCTGTGCTCGTTGTTTCTCCATCATCTATTGGAGGAGCGCGAACAAGCATCGGTCGATAGCGTAGGTGGAGGTGGAAGAGGATCTGACTGAACAAGAACAGGCCTCTGGACCGATGAAGGAAGATCTCCAGGTGCTATTGTCACCCCTTCCTGAATGGCAGGGACAGTAGGGGAAACCTCCTGAACCGTATCTCCCTCAGGTCGCGAAGTAGTTGTCTTCGTCATCCTGAAGACAGATTTAAGAAAAGAGGTCAATATGGCACAAGATAGGATATCACCAAGTAAGGACGATTAAATTTAAAATGCAAGAAGAGTTGTCATGATAATCAAAAGATCAAAATTTTCCTAATATGTGATTGAGTAACTCTTGTCATAACCTAGAACCGATATCCTAATAGCAGGCTCGTAATTAGTACTCTAAGTAGAGCACCATTACAAAATCATACTTGTTGTGACTCTGACCTGCATGGGCCACCATAAAAACATGTCACTACCCGCACCCTGTTTAGGGGCACGAGCACGTGGGTACGTCCAGCCTACATCGCAGTATCGACGGTAGAACACTGTAAGGGTCATCTACAACATATAGTATCTAAGACACAATAATATAACCCGTCATCTCCGCACGGAGGAATATAATCACAACTCAATCACATAATTCTAAGGAAGATAAGCAAGATGATAAATAAGATAAAGATGGAAATAGGTAGACTAAAATAAAAGTAAAGTCACTCACAAAAGTTCAAAATTTAAGACATAAATAAACACAAATAAATACTACAAGTCTCAAAGTATCCAGCTGGAATGTAATCTAGACATATAACACCCAATTTTCCAGAAGAGGATAATTTTGAAATTTTGTAATTATAATTATTATTTAATGATATTTATTCATATTATGATTTTTAGTGATTTTTAATTATTTTTTAACTATTTAAATTCATGACTTGTGATTTTTTGTGTTTTGCTAGTGAACAGTAGAGACTGCCTACCCTAGAGCCTAGCCATGTGATTAGGCTATTTTTGACATTTTTAGGGTTATTTGGATTTATTATAATTTATTTGAATTTATGGGAATTTTTTGGAATTTATTTTGGAATTGTTTAAATGAGGGTTGACTAGGTTGACTTTGACTAGCAATGACCTTGGTAGGCTAACCTAGAAGCTAACCCTAGTTGTGTTTGGACTTGGTTAGGTCATGTAACGCTAGTTAGACTAGAGTTGACACATGGTATGGTTATTTGACTTAAGTTAGATTTAAGTCATAAGCCATGACTTATGATTAAACCTTAAATCAATAACTAGCCTTAAAGCCCATAGGCCCACACCATGTACCCAAACCCCCACCCTAATCAGCCCATGGCAGCCAACCTAGGGTTCCACACCCTATTTAATGGCTCTTCCATTTGTTCTTGCCTCTTTTATTAATTCCTCCAAGTTTTTGAAGAAAGAGGTAAGAGCCATCTTCTCCAATCCATAACTTTCCCATTTTAACTCCTTTTTGGCTCAAACCACTTGCATTAGATTCTAATTGTCTCCCTCTTGTTGTTCATGGAGAGTATTCTCAGGCTTGGGGCAATTTGGAGAGTTTGGCTAACAAGGAGAAACCCCCCTTTTTGGAGCTTTTTATTGGAAATTGAACCTATAGGTAACTTCCTATTCCTTCAATAGATTTTCGATTTCGTTGCATAAATAGGAAGCCCTATGTGTCCCCTAGCTGTAGGTATTGGTTTCGTGTCGAGTCGTGTCCATTTCGTATCCGTTTCGGACACGTATCATTGTGTTTATGCATGTGTTTGATGAAATGTCACAAAGGGAATTTATTTGCTATTTTTAAAAAGTAATTGAATGAAAATGTTGATTTAAATGTGTTTACTAATTTCCCCTAGGATTGAGTTGGTTTTTGAGCCGTGTCCGTGTCCAAATAGGACACGAACACGCTCGCAGCACTCACGGGCAGTGCCCTGCTACTCGGGGGCTATAACTCCCTGTACACGACACATCTGGACACAAAATTTGGTGTGGACACTGTTTGGGTGACTGACACGAGACTCACAAATTTTCGTGGGTTTTTATTCAGTAGTTTGAGAGCAATCGCACGTGCACAGATTTGACATTGTGTGCACACGCGCAGAAATCGCGTCTGATACGCTCAAATTTCTTGGACACGACACGTGTTGAGGGCTGTGCAGACATATGGACACACACCCCTATGTTCCCCCTATACGTATGCACAAGCATGACATACCTCGAGCTCTGTATCGAGCCCAATCGAGCTCGACATGGCCGTACGAGCCTGTGCACAAACTGTGCACTGCAAAATTCGAATCCAGTTTTTCCTCTTGCCTTGGACACTTCGTGTCCACTCTAGTGGACACGAATCATACCCGCTAGACCCATGACACTTGGTACACACACTGGTACACCTGTTCGTGAATTTAAATGAATTAATTTGGGTTTCGAAGGATAGAATTTCATGTATCAGTGTTCATAAAATCAATGGGTTTTCTTTATGAAATTGTCAATGGATTTAAAACCCTTTCTCCCTGAGATACAATGTTAAAATTAGTTTAAATTCTGTTGTTTGATTTTGCTTTTTGAAATGGGGAAGTTCATGTTTCAGAAATGTAAAACTGAGATGTTGTTTCACTGTTTTAAAATGTTAATTTCGAATTCACTAATTACTGAGTTCATGAGATGTTTTAAAACTGATTTAGTTAGGAAGAAGAGACTGAGATATCTGAATGATATCTGAGACCCAGTGGCATTTGTTAACCTGAGAACAATTAGCTCTATACTCTCCTATATACAGAACATACACACACACACACACTGAGAAATGGGATTTCCTGAGAATTTCAGGGAGTCCTAACTAAGTTTTAATGTAAACTAGTTGGATTGATTGAATGGTAAACTAAATGTGGTTTGATTCACTGATTAGTAGTTTACTTAGTTTTCGAAATGAATGATCATGTGAACTAAGATTAGTATAGGCTTAAATAATTGATTTCCTTTCCTTTTCCTTCTCATAAAATCTGAACTGTACATGAATACCTGAGAATTCAGGGAATGGAGATTAATGTTAGTTGAAATTAACTTGAATTATCAAACCTGAGTCCAGTTAGGAATTTACTGAGATTCCTGAACACCTGAGAACTGAATTTCACTGAAATGAAGGTGGGGTTTTGAGTTAACTTATTGATTTAGTAAACTGAAATGAGAATTTGAATGGTTGTTATGGATTTAACTGGAATTGGTTGATTCACTGTTAGGTGTAACCTGAGAATGTTATTTAAATATGAAAAGAAATCTGAACTTGTTAAGTAAAAACCAGAGAACTTTTCCCTTTTCCCTAATGCACATAACAGTCATTAAGTTCACATGGTCCTAAATACTAAAACCTGGGTTTTATTCACTATTTTCATATTCTACACTATGCCACAATGCCTTCACAGCATTCCTGTTTTTATTAAACCCCTTTCATGATACACACATTGTTTTCCTATATGTACACACACATTGCCACCCTTGTATCACCCACACATTCCAATTTCAGAACATTAAATTGTTTGATAACTGTCAACAAACCTGAGATTGAATGGTGTGTGGCTTTATATTGATTATGTTAAGATGTATAGTTGGAATCAAGTTAGCTTTTTGATTGAAGGTTTGGATATGTTGCAACTGTCACTGGGTTTTCATTCCTGTAATGTGGGCTGTTAGTACACACACACTCACCCTTTCATGTTACACACACACAAGTGCCTAGTCTACATTGACACCATTTTGTTACTCTCATGCCACCTTATCATGTACACACACACACAGGTTTTATACCCTCAAGTGACAGTCTCATGTCACATGACACACACACATACACTTGAACACATGCACTTTCATTCTCCTATTTCCCTACGGATATGTGTACATACATATATATATATACATATGTGCATGTTAGACTCACATTTTTAATGTATCCTACAAATATATGAGTGCACTATATTATATTAGATACATTTATGGACATGTGTGTATATATGTGAGATGAAGATATAGGTATCCTATATATTATAATATGTGGGTGTATTATATTTTAGATATATATATTGTTATGTATATGATATGTGAAATATATGTGATGTGGACTATAGGGCATAGGGCCTATGTGTATGATATGAATACACCAATGTTGTGCGTTGATAGTCTAGTATGACTTGTGATTGGTGTGTGATTGCTAGACTAGGCTTGGTTAGGCCTAGTGAGACTTGTTAGACTTGTTTGGCTTAGGCTTGACCTAGTTTCACCAGTCTAGTTGACTAGAGTTGACCGAGAGTTGACTTTGGTCTAGTTTGACCTAGACAGCATGCAGATGCATAGTAGATTACATTTATCATCCCCTGTATACATCTTGACTTGTGTTGCTCTAACTAGGAGTCAGGTATCTCATCTCGGACAGTACATTTACTTCAGACATTCAGATACGAGACGAGTACATTCTCTGATCATTTCATATCTTGCTTAGAATTATTTCCTGCATTAAATTACTTTACTTGATACAGTCACATTGGTCACACGGATTAGTACTATATGGATCCCTTCTTGAGATGTTATCCCTTCAGGAAGCATCGGGTACTCTATGTTCTGTGCGTTTCACTTATATGGTGTATCATATGCTTCTTTGGTTCTTTGATCACTTGTGACATATACCCATATGATCACAGAGTCTTCTCTGAATCCCTATCCCATTTATTGGGTCTATCAGAATCCCCATTTATGGGACTACTATGTACCACCCTTCGGGGGCTTATCACCCTTTGGGGACATATCACCCTTCGGGGGCTTATCACCCTTTGGGGGCATATCACCCTTCGGGGGCTTATCACCCTTTGGGGGCATATCACCCTTTGGGGGCTTACCACCCTTCGGGGGCTGTTACATAGAATCATAACGTAACTTGGTTGGATCCTTGTGTATTAGTTGGGGGTACGGGGGAGTATAAATAGCCATGTGAACAATTCCAAAGTAGAATAGCCATGTACGCCTCTTTAGTATAGCCATGTACAAATCAAGCCGTTCACATGTCGACTTTGTGCTCTAAATCACTAGTCACTGGTAGCTCTTTACTTATAGTAGATATTTCTATTATAGTTCTTTCTCTCTGTTTACATATTGCATTTCTTCAGTATCTATATCTTACTTTACTGCATGATTATATTTTCTAACCTGCTATGAACTGTTGAGATATATTGTGCTCGCTCCCGTCCTGACTGGACCTGTTAAAAATTTTACAGAGAATGATGAGGAACCCTGCACCCCTTACTTTGGAGCTTGCCTAAATGACACTCGCGACCTGGACCCCTGGGGAGGTTCAGGCAACTGCTGAGGATGTTACCCTTGCTTAGTGTAGATAGCTTAGACTTTTTCTTTCCATGTTTTAGCTGTTGTCTTTATTTCCAGAGTTGTATATATTTTAGAGATGTTGAGTTTTGTTATTCATTTCTGTTATACCTCAGTGGAGGATTTTCTTATCTATTTTATCGTGCTACATTCTACCTTAGATTGTGATTGAGTTAAACCTCTGTGTTGGCCTCCTTATGGAGAGTATTCATATCATGTTAGTTATAGTCCATGACCTAGATCAGCGTTCTACCGCCGACATTGCGGTGTAGGCTGGGCGCTGTTACGTTCTCGTACCCTCACAGTGGGTGCGGGTCGTGACAAGACAAACCAAACTAATCTAGGTCACTACAGGCGGTGCGTCCTCTATTAGCACCGGATCCACAGACAGGTCCTGATCGTAGACTCCATCTATGCTAAACCCGTAATAGGTTGGACAGTCTGCATCTAAATCCTCTGAAAAATAATGAAGGTTATCCTGTCAGGATATGAGCAAGTACAAACGCTAATAGCAGTTCCATGTGAATTGACAAATACTATAAGAGACAATAATACTGAAATACATAATGAAATATCAAACTGGAAGTAAAACTGTACAAGAGAACAGAACAACATATCATGGGTGAGATATAAGATAAGACTGTAATATAAGCAGTAGAAGTAATCTGAAGTACGATTTAAACATAAAAAGAAAGTGCCATGAGATATTAAAGCGTCATGTGACCGGCTTGGGTCCAGATTAGGCTATTCTATTTGACCGGCTATGCATAAGTACATGTATAGTGGATCAGGCCGGCCAAAATGGAAAGCTATGAACCAGTAGTAATAGGTCAGGCTACATCCTACGTGTGGTGAGGGTGGAGCTATGCACATGTCGTCACGAGTGGGGTATTGATCACATGACCTCTAATAACTTCCCATCCCCGAATAGTATAATGGATCCAAACATGACATGTCATGACATGGGATTCAAAAGCAGGGGTTCAGCCCACTCCCAAATCTGTGTCTATATAAGTACAGGAAACAAGATCAAATATGTACTCATATACCAGGTAAACCAGGAATAATATCTAATGACGAGATCCAATGTATACTAGTCCGTGTATCATCGTGTCAGGAATTAAGTAAAACACTATAACTGAATCGAATATAGTAGATATCAAAGCAATGAAAACTATCAGAGAATGTACGCGCCTGTGGTCCTGAGGTGAGGAATCGGTACTACCAAATCATTCAAACGAGCCACGAATGGTCAACTCGTATAACGGTCTCCTAATGCTGAAATAGACATTACCAACGTTATCAGAATTGTCAAATTAGCTAGGATAGCCTGTCCTTAAGTCCAATTCTGGACACAAGGGCAAAGCGATAATTTTGGGCCAAAATGATGTCCGCCGTTGGACCCGCTTTGTACCAAAATATGTGTCGGTATCTACGAGCTCTAAAGTCGTCAAACTATATTTATATTGTAGGAACGAAATCGTAAAGCAGAATACCCTAGAGGGTGTGAATAGAGTAGGCAGCGAAATATTGCTAATTAAAAATCTTGTTAGCAGTTAGATCACAGATATAAAAATAATTATAAAGTAAATGCCAGAAATAAAAAGTGATCAGAAGGCAAACGCAAACACCGAGATTTATACTGGTTTCCCTCTTATGAGGACTAGTCCAATCGGAAGAACTCTAGCTTCCAGTTGAATCCACTATTGGAAAATCTCGCAAGTTTTCGTACGAAGTCCTTGCAACTTCTACAGACGCGAGCTTTGATACGAAGAACTCGACCAACTTCAATTGTGAAGAGTTGTATCTTCTATCAAGCCTCTGATTACAATCGCTCTTGAAACTTCTAGACCGCGCCGCACTGGCAAATCGACTAGAGAATTGTAACTGGCTTAGGATTTGAAAGTGTAAGCTTTTGAGAACACTTTGGAGAAAATGTAAGCTTTAGAAGAGAAGAGATTGAAAGTGAATTGGTGATTTGAAATGATCGAAATACTTCTCTATTTATAGTTTTTCCAAAGACAGAACTCTGACAGAATTCAGGCAGAATTCGGACATAACTCTTTGTAACAAACCGCAACTGAAGGGTGATCAAGTTCAAAATCAAACGTTCACTAACGTTCATCTTGGCCGAACTCTGGCCGAGTTCTGCTAGGGTTCTGCCAGTTCATTTTTGAGAAAAATCAATTTAGCTTTTTGAAAAGTCCTTCAGAAGATTTTTATAAAAATGATGTTTTTCCAAAACATAGGTCATTTTTATAGAGATAGGCCAGTTTTGAAAAACAATTCTGGACAGCCTATTTGCCAGTACGACTTGGTGTACAATGTATTCCTAGACTCAATAAAATGAAAAAATTATATTGCTTTGACGGAAATACATTTGGAGTGGCAAACATCTTCAGTCTTGAACATCGTAGATATTCATTGTTGAGAAGTGTCCAAAATGTCGTAGGTAAACATCTGAATTGACTTGCATTTATATCGAGACAGAGTTTGATCAATTATTAAAATCAGGTTTGACCATGACCAATGGGCCAACAATCTCCCCTATTTTGATAATTGACAAACCTTATCGATATAACATCTAAGTATGGATCAATTCAAAAATGTGTAATAACAGAGAAAACAAAAATTGTTCATAACCTGCATTCATGAAGATGTTAGATCTATTTCTCCCCCATTGTCACTTAGCAAAATAATTGCAAAAGAGAAAGCTCCCCCGCAATAAATGCATAAGTAACAAACAGTAAAAAAACATAAGAAATATATATAAAACATTCATCACATGTATGGTATAGACAGTTAAAAAGATATTGAATAGATAACACAGGCATGGTATTTGTCACATAAAAAGAGATAATGCTATAGTAAAGCTGAAACATAAAATGCTGAATAATAAACTAAGTGAAACATATGCCAAACTGAGGCATAATAAAAACCATGTCTATGAAGAGTCACAAATAATAACTAAAAGAGTGCTGATAAAATCTTGGAATATCGGAGCATTTCTAAGTAAACATAAGACATAATATCAGTCTCAAAAATCATAACATCTCAAAAATCAACATCAGAAGGTAGAGCGTAAAATTCATCCACATAGTCTCGAGGTAGAGAGCTAGCAGAGTGACCCGTCTGCACAAATCTCAGATCGGCGAAGGAGTTGGCAATAGCCTGGAACCGAGTCACGTCACGGAACTCATGTTCCCTGGAAGTGTCAACATAGAATGACTACAGATCTGAAAGGTGCTGATGAATACCCTCAAATGTCATAGGGTAAGAATGAGGAGGACCAGGTGCTGTGGGAGTAGGTGCAGGAGGAGGACGTACGGGAACAGTGGCAATGCTGCGACGAGAGAGTTTGAGGAACTTGGGTTCAGGGTCAACAGCACATGTGGATAGGTCAATGTCAAATCTCTGAAAGATGCATAGGATGAGCATTGCATAAGAGAGGTTGCGGTCTCTTCCGCGACATCTACCCATCATCTGAATGATAGTCTTAGGGGCAGAAAAAGGAATCCCCTTAAGAATGTGATAAAAAGCAGAGAGCCCAAGTGTAGTGACATCATCTTTGGAAGTAGATTTTGGAAGTAAAGTGGAATAGATGATGCAATGTAATTCGTAGTTAAACAAGTTCAAGTTATTAGCCTGAAACATTCCAGGACGAGCACGTGCGGGCGCACAAAGCTCATTCTTGAAACTAACGAGAGTCGTACCATCGAAGAAATCAAAATCAGTGATGTCATCGAGCGGGGCATCTTCATTTGGAATACCAAGGATTTTCGCTAATGTTTCATCAGTGAATTCAATATCTATCCCTCCGACACGTGTTCTCGCGGTAAAAGTGTGTAATACGAAATTACAATAGAATAATCTAATGGCATTAGCAGCAATAGGAAATTGTAAGGTAACAAAGTGTTGTAACCCTATTGCCTCAAAGTAAGGGCGGTGGTCAGGAAAGACAGTCCATTTAATCGGTGATCCGGTACAGATAGTACGCATAATAAAATCGACATACCATAATAAAGCTTGATCGGAAGTTTTAAAGTAAAACTCGTCCGATGTACCGTCATCCGATTGGACCGAAGAAAAGAGGGAATCCGTATGCGAATTCGAAGACGATGCCTCTTCACTGGCATTGGTCTTCTTCCTCTTGAAGGGATTGAACTTAGGCATTCTTTCCCAAAAATTCTAAAAACCCTAAGAATTTAAAAGTGGAGGAGAGAAGGAATTATACCTTCCAAGAATTGGATATGTTGTTGAGGACGAAATTTTCCGCACGAATCCAAAGTTTAGACGAAAATCTCCATGCGGATTTGAAGAACAAGGGTGGAGAAGGGCTAGGGTTTGGAGTCACGGCTGCTGCTGTTTGAGGATGTTTGGAAGAATAAAGAAGATGGGGGCCTCGGGTTCTGGCTGGTACATATATATACCCAGCCGAATACTGGCCGAATTCGGACCGAACTCGGGTCGAATTCGCCAAGGGTTGCCTGGCTATATATATATAAAAAAAATTAATGATGGGGCCACATCTTTTTCATTAATTCGTTTCAAATGTTTAATTCAGAGTTTAGTAATTTTAAATCTCAAAATAATATAATTAATATTATTTTATAAATTAATATTCTTTACTCAGCATCTGTCTCAGATTAGCTGTAGGACTACTGTCCCAGCTAACGGAGGTTCACCGGGGAACTCTTAAGTACCGCTTCGCTTCGACCGCAGTCGTGGAGACAGACAGACTCTTTTTAGGCTTGTCTCGAAAACAGTTTTTGAGTATCGAATAAATTAATTAATAAAACAAAATTAATTAATATTATTGATATCTAAAATGCCTAATTCTCGACGTAAATAATTGAAACGATCTTCCGCTAGAGGTTTTGTGAGTATATCAGCTAATTGATTCTGAGTGTCTATGTATACAAGGTCTATATCACCATTTTGTTGATGATCTCTAAGAAAGTGATGTCGAATCTCGATATGTTTAGTACGAGAGTGACATACTGGATTCTTAGTCAAATTAATAGAACTAGTGTTGTCATAGAAAATGGGTATATATGTAAAATACAATCCATAGTCTTCTAAAGTTTGTTTCATGCACAAAATTTGTGCACAACAACGTCCTGCGGCGATATACTCAGCCTCGGTTGTTGATAATGCAACAGAATTTTGCTTCTTACTAAACCAAGAGACTAGAGCTTTTCCTAGGAAATGACATGTGCCGCTAGTATTTTTTCTATTTACTTTGCATCCGGCAAAATCAGCATCAGAATAACCGGTTAGGTCAAATAACGTAGTTTTGGGATACCATAAGCCGACAGAAAAAGTGCCTTTAAGGTATCGGAAGATACGCTTAACTACGCACAAATGTGATTCCTTATGATTAGCTTGAAAGCGAGCACATAAGCAAATACTAAGCATAATGTCTGGTCGACTAGCAGTAAAATACAGTACGCTACAGATCATACCTCGATACTTACGTATGTCGACAGGTTTGTCTTGTTCATCAATATCAAGCTTGGTTGAAGTCGCCATTGGAGTGCTAAGTGGCTTTGCTGCTTCCATGTCGAAATTTTTTAATAGATCCTTTGTGTACTTTGCTTGATTTATGAACGTTCCATTGTTGGTTTGTTTGATTTGCAGTCCGAGAAAGAATTTTAGCTCTCCCATCATGCTCATCTCAAACTCATTCTGCATACACTTTAAAAATTCTTGACAAAGAGATTCATCAGTAGATCCAAAGATAATATCATCGACATAGACTTGAATCAAAAGAATATTGTTATTCAAAGATTTTATAAACAAAGTAGTGTCAACCTTTCCCTTTGAAAAACTGTTATCAAGTAGAAAAGAGCTTAGACGATCGTACCAAGCACGAGGGGCTTGTTTCAAACCGTATAAGGCTTTCTTCAACTTGAAAACATATTCAGAAAATTTGAAATCAGTAAAACCGAGTGGTTGAGCTACATAAACCTCTTCTTTTATAAAACCATTTAAAAATGCGCTTTTGACATCCATTTGAAATAACTTAAAATTATGAAAACATGCAAATACACATAACATGCGAATGGATTCTAATCTCGCAACTGGGGCATAAGTCTCATCGTAGTCGATACCTTCTTCTTGATAGTATCCTTGAGCTACGAGTCGAGCCTTATTACGAGTCACTAAACCATTCTCGTTCAATTTGTTTCGGAATATCCATCGGGTGCCAATGACTGAATGATCAATGGGCTTGGGAACAAGTTCCCAAACTTGATTCCATTCGAATTGGTTTAATTCCTCTTGCATAGCATCTAGCCAAAAATTATCATTACATGCTTCATCAATATTTTTGGGTTCAAACTGCGAGACAAAAGCAACACAAGAAGCTATATCTTTATTAGAGGAATGAGTACTTACACCCTTGGTAATCTCACCAATTACCAAGTCCTTTGGATGATTAGCCAAGAATCTTATTTCTTTTGGTGTAGTCTTAAGATTGCTAGTTCCGGCTTCTTTGCTTGGAGGTTCATCTGATATCTGATGTGATGGTTCTGCATCTTTGTGTGAAGGTTTTGCAGTAGCTGTACTTGGTGTGATTATGTCTTCATTGTCATCATCGTCTAAGTGTTTATTTAGTTCATCAAACTTGACATTGATAGATTCTTCGATGATCATTGTTCTTTTGTTGAAGACTCTGTATCCTTTGCTCTTTGGTGCATAACCTAAAAATATACCTTCATCGGCCTTTTCATCAAATTTACTCAAGCTATCTTTAGTATTAAGAATAAAACATTTACAACCAAAGATCTTGAAATAAGAAACATTTGGTGTTCTATCAAACCATAGTTTATAGGGAGTCTTCTTCGATATAGGTCGAATTAGAACCCTATTGAGAAAATAGCATGCTGTATTTACAGCTTCAGCCCATAAGTATCTAGGTAGACTAAACTGGTTTAACATTACTCTAGCCATTTCAGATAGAGTTCTGTTCTTACGTTCCACAACTCCATTTTGTTGCGGAGTCCTAGGGTAAGAGAATTCATGCAGATAGCCATGTGTGTCACAAAATTGCTTGAATTCTGCATTCTCAAATTTGCCGCCATGATCACTACAAATGCGAGTAATCATGAACCCTTTTTCATTCTGTACTTTCTTGTAAAAGGTGATGAATTTTGATAATGCATCCTTCTTGCGTGCAAGAAAATAAACCTATGTATATCTAGAAAAATCATCTATAATGACAAATGCATATAACTTACCACCTAGACTAGCAATTCTGCTGGGTCCAAATAAGTCCATATGTAACAATTGTAAAGGTCTAGTGGTACTTACAGCGTTCTTGGATTTGAATATGGATTTGGTAGCTTTGTTCTTTTCACATTCACTACATACCGTATCCTTCTTGAAAGAAAAATCCGGTAAGCCGCGTATCAACTTTTTCGTAGATAATCTTGAAATTGTATCCATGTTTGCATGACCGAGTCTCATATGCCATATTTGACTCTCAATGATTTTGGCCATCAAACATCTACCTGCTTTGTTAGCACCTTCCAACAAATAGAAAACATATATATTGTCTTCCCTAATACCTTCAAATATAGTACTACCAGTTGAACTATCAACTATAGTACATTTATCTTTTATGAAGTTAATACCATAACCGTGATCAGCTTAATGGCTTATGCTGAGCAGATTATGTTTTAACTCGATAACTAGACAAACATCTTTAATCACTGGATAGGGAGCCTTACCAATGTCACCGATACCAATTATGTACCCTCTTAAATTATTACTGAAGGAGACGTATCCTTCTTTATTCCTCTTCGACAGTGTTTCGAATAATGAAGCGTCACTGGTCATGTGCCGTGAGCAACCGCTGTCGAGGATCCATTTGCTTCTAGCATGTGAAGAGCGTCCTACCTACAAAATAATTTGCAGATGAAACTCTTGGTACCCATTTCTTGTAGGGTCCTGACTGGTTAGTTTTCGGTATCCATGCATAAACATTTAAATCTACTAACTTTCTAATTCTACATGCAGAAGATATATGACCAATGATGCCACAATAATAACATTTAGCATGTTGAGTGTTAAAAGTAGTATGAGGTGCATGATTGGTAGGTTTTGGTTTTCTAGTATAGAAGAATGTATGCCTATTAGTCTTCTTGGGCATAGTTTTGGTATGGTTTGGTCTGACAGTGTTGGGCGTGTTCTGATGATTCGGTAATTGACACGTGTTAGAATAGGAAGCAGCAACTTCAGGCCGTTTTTCTAACCTAATTTCCAACTTTTTGGAAGTGTCATACAATCTAGTGTAGTCAGATGTGAGTGATTCTAATCTGACCTGTGCACACTGGAGACTTTTTCTCTCCTTAGATAGGTCTTCCTTTAACTGGATAATAGTTTGGTCTTTTTCTTCGGATAGCTTAACAGTCTCATGTAACAACAACTTAATAGATGAAAGCTCACCAGATTCATTTGAAGAGTCATTATCTCTAACATGATATAGTAGGTCGGTAAGTCTTCCTATTTTACCTTTGTACTCTTTGAGTACCTTCTTAGAGGTTTCATATTTACGACGCAGTTTCTTGTAATCATCTAACAGTTCACTGAAAGCCTCTCCTAGTTGCTCAAAGGTGAAATCATCATAAGGATCAAATAGAGGATTAGTGATTACCTGATCGCAAGCCATCAAGCATACATTTGCAGCGTCATCTGATTGTTCGTCTTCTGAGTCGCTGGCTTCACTTTCATGCCATATGCTTGTGTTGGCGTACATTCTTGATGTAGATTTCTTCAGATAGCCTTTGTCATATTTGCTGTTTTTTTTATGATGATGTTGTTGGACAGTCTTTCTTCATGTGTCCTTTCTTCTTGTATCCGTAGCAAATAGGATCTTTCTCGTTGTTGTTGTTGTTGTTGTTGCTGTCTTTTGTTCTCCTGTTAAATCTCATGAACTTCTTGAATTTTCATACCAGAAGAGCTTGATCTTCAGAGTCGGAGTCGTTGTCATCAGAATCATCTTCGATGGTTCTTCTATGTTGAGCCTTAAGAGCGATCGTCTTCTCTGACTTCTCCTTTGGTGTAGCATCTTCAAAGTCTTGAAGTTCTAACTCGTGAGTGAGTAGCTTACCCATGAGTGTTTCTAGAGACATTGTTGAGAGGTCGTTCCCTTTAATGATTGCAGTAGCCTTTGGAATCCAGTTCTTTGTAAGGGCTCGAAGAAGTTTGCGAATCTTCTCATGGTTACTGTAATCCTTGCCTAGTGAAGATAGAGGATTTACAATATCTATGGATCTTGTAAACATCTGAGTGACTGATTCACTTGGCTTCATTTTGAATGCCTCGTACTCCTGAGTAAGTCTGCTGATCTTTGACTCCTTGACTTGTGTTGTTCCTTCGTGGGTTACTTCGAGAAGTTTTCACACTTCGTTTGATGTTGTGCAAGTAGACACCCTGTTGAATTCAGTTCTGTCTAAAGCACAAAATAAAGCGTTAATAGCACGTGCGTCAAGACTGGCCTTTTTCTTTTCCTCCTCTGTATATTTGTCATGGGGTTTTTTAACTAAAACACTATCAACATTTATACGAGGGAGCTTTTTATAGCCATCAATAACTACAGACCATAAGTCATAATCAAGAGATTTTAAAAAGAAACTCATACGTATTTTCCAATAAGTGTAATTAGTGCCGTCAAACAGTGGAGGTCTATTTGTGGCTTGGCCTTCACTTGTGAATTTCACAGTTACCATGTGTAATGCTGTGATCTATAAAATAATTAAATATAACTGCAATTTTACCTTGCTTTACCTGTATAATCCGTTCTGATACCAATTGTAGGAACGAAATCGTAAAGCAGAATACTCTAGAGGGGGTGAATAGAGTAGGCAGCGGAATATTGCTAATTAAAAATCTTGTTAGAAGTTAGATCATAGATAAAAAAATAATCACAAAGTAAATGACAGAAATAAAAAGTGATCAGAAGGCAAACGCAAACACCAAGATTTATACCGGTTTCCCTCTTGTAAGGACTAGTCCAGTCGAAAGAACTCTAGCTTCCAGTTGAATCCACTATTGGAAAATCCCGTAAGTTTTCATACGAAGTCCTTGCAACTTCTACAGACGCGAGCTTTGATACGAAGAACTCGACCAACTTCAATTGTGAAGAGTTGTATCTTCTATCAAGCCTCTGATTACAATCGCTCTTGAAACTTCTAGACCGTACCGTACTGGCAGATTGACTAGAGGATTGTAACTGGCATGGGATTTGAAAATGTAAGCTTTTGAGAATTCTTTGGAGAAAATATAAGCTTTAGAAGAGAAGAGATTGAAAGTGAATTGGTGATTTGAAATGATCAAAATACTTCTCTATTTATAGTTTTTCCAAAGACAGAACTCTGATAGAATTCGGGCAGAATTCGGAAATAACTCTTTGTAACAAACCGCAACTGAAGGGTGACCAAGTTCAAAATCAAACATTCACTAACGTTCATCTTGGCCGAACTCTGGCCGAACTCTGGCCGAGTTCTGCTAGGGTTCTGCCAGTTCATTTTTGAGAAAAATCAATTTGGCTTTTTGAAAAGTCCTTCAGAAGGTTTTTGTAAAAAGGATATTTTTCAAAAACATAGGTCATTTTTAAAGTGATGGGTCAGTTTTGAAAAACAATTTTGGACAGCCTATTTGCCAGTACGACTTGGTGTACAATGTATTCCGAGACTCAATAAAATGAAAAAATTATATTGCTTTGACGAAAAAACATTTGGAGTGGCAAACAGCTTCAGTCTTGAACATCGTAGATGTCCATTGTTGAGTAGTGTCCAAAACGTCGTAGGTAAACATCTGAATTGACTTACATTTATATCGAGACAGAGTTTGATCAATTATTAAAATCAGGTTTGACCATGACCAATGGGCCAACATATACGAGTCCGTTTTGATGAGACAAACCCAACCGTATGTCCAAAGTTGGATTCCGGTGGACTGAGCACAATTTTGCCCGTTGTATCGGGTCACGGGCCCGCCAAAATAGTGTTCTGGTCGATCTTCTCAGAACCGGAACAAACTTGGCATACAGGACCAGAAAAATGACATAGTCTTGTTGGCGCAAGTTTTGTCTCGAGATGATGAACGTGCACAAAGTAATTAACAAATTTGCAAAGGGATCGATACGGGGTATCTCGACGGATATGAATCGATTTTGCCGCACACACGCAGCGAAATCGAGTTCCGTCGAATCCCACATGTCCACAACATCCGTACGTGCCATTCGATGCCTAAGGGTTGCGACCATGTCACTCGGTTTGCCGGGACGCACGCCGTATCAAGAAAATTTTCCTAAAATTTAGTTTTCGAAACACTATTTTTTCTGATTTTGGAAATCAGTTTTCGTGACACACTGTTGTTGAAATCAGGATCTAAAGGACGGTTTAGAAAGCTCTATAGGTTATCTACAAGGCGCTTCAAACAGGTTTTTGATTCTGTCGATGGATTGGCAAGAAATTGCCTTCAAAGTCGGGTTCATGAACGGATTTTCTGGTTTATTTCGAACATATTTTTCGTCAACTTGGTGTCGATTTTTCTTCCAAACCAGTGCACCTAAATTTATTCTACTTGAAGGGTTTCCTGGAGGGTTACGTCGACTACACGTAGAAACTTACGGATCTTGATTTGATCGAGTGTGCACGTAGAAATGAGACAGAGAAAAGTGGTACCTGAAAATTGGGTTGCTATTTCGGTTGCTGGGTGTGTGGTGCGCAAGCGGCTGAAGGCCGGCCGTCCGGTGGCTCGCACGGTGGCCTGCGGTTGTCGACGGTGACGTCTGGGTGGTCGCATACGGTTGGTGTGGCGCTGGCTTATCGTGGTGGCGTAGGGTTGGGGTTGAGGAAGAACTCTCTCCCTCTCTCTAACGTGTTTGAAGGGTAGGGGTCGGTTATTGTTGCCGAATACCAAAGGCTGATTTGAAACTGATGGAAGAAGTTGGAAAGGGCTCGTTGTTGTAGGCTGAGTGCGTGTGTGTGTGAGTTGGTTTGTGTTGTGTAGGTTTGCTTTATGTTGTGTTCGCTTTAGCTAAGTATATATATCAATATATCTATATATGTATACACACACACACACACACACACACACATATATATATACAAAAAAAATAAAAATATATATATATATATATATATATATATATATGTACATACCTATATTTATATATTTATACCTATACATATACAGACATATATTTATTTATTTATATAAACCCATTAAATATTCTCTCTTATAATATAAATAAATAAATAAATAAATATATTATAATATATATAAAATATATATATAAATTATATATATATATATATATATATATATATATATATATATATATATGTATGTATGTATGTATGTATGTATGTATATATATACTCCATGTACGAAATAATACATAAGATTTATATAAAGTAACCTGAAATTATTTATAAATAAAATTAAATATTTTGTATCTTATATTTATTAAATATATTTAAAAACTTTATAAATAAACTCAATTGTGTATATATAAATATATATATTTATCCTTTAAAAATAATTATTTTAACCAGCAATATAATTATACTAATAATAATAACTTAAATAAATATTTAAATAATAAAATAATGGAAATGACTATAATAGCCCTATCTAGGATAGTGGGGGTGACACTTGGACCCTCCTTTCTTTGACGGCAGTGAAGATGCTATTGCTACCGATACTTGGCTACAGAATATAGAGGTTATTCTGGAGGCAGCTCGAATTCCAAAGGAAGAGAAGGTGGCCGTTATGCGCCTACAATTATTGGACTTAGCCCGCAGCTGGTGGGTGATGTTAGCAGTTGGTTTGGTAACGCCAGTCATGTGGGCGGTATCCAGTGACAAGTTTTAGACGAAGTATTTTGATACGGTAGCTCGCTATGATCTGCATACAAGGTTCAGCAATCTCAAGCAGGTGGGAAGGACGGTCGATGGATATGTGGCCGAGTTTTCTAGGCTTAGTCGGTTTGCTCCCATATTGGTGGAGACCGAATTGGACCTAGCGCAGCGATTCCAGCAGGGACTCCACCTAGAGATCATTCTAGCAGTGGGGCAGTTTGAGCACTAGACATTTGATTGTATCTTGCGAGCAGCTAGGAGGCATGAATATTGTAACGCTCCAGTCCCAAAATACTTAAGACCAAGTACGTAGATATGCCAGCTGCACATACACGAAGAATACTCCAATATATGGAATCCTTGTATACATATATAAGATGTAAATATAAAATAATCACAGGCCAGAATATAATCATCTAATCTCATCACAGCTCAACACAGAAGATAATATAGTCCAAATAATAAATGAGTGTTTCAAAGAGATAACCGGGTGGACATATCCACTCCAAACAGCTATGAAAAATAGTCTCAAAGATCAGAGTCCAACCTCCACAAAATAGAAAGAAAAGAGATATAAAAAAGTCCTCTAAATGTCTCAATGAATAAATAAACTAAAAATCAGCAGAAGATGCCTCGTCATTGATGTATGAAGGATCCAGTGCCATGTCGTACTCTTACGAAAAATCTTCTAACCCTGGAGAGATAACCAGGTCCTCAGAGGGACGTAACAAGATATAAGAAAATACCATGCCATATAAACTGTGATATATAATAAAAAAAGGAATGTATGCAATAGGGTGCCTACTAGTTCTACAGTGATAATGCAGTTAAGAAGAAACCTTCAACGCATTGGCACTCTGGCTGCAGGAAACTCAGGTATGGTTCCACCAGGATACCGGGGACCTTAAAGCAAAACATTCATCGAATGTCAGAGGCCAGCAGGATCATGAATAGGAAAGTGCATACGTGGCCCATACGTTAAGGACCTGTTCTCCCCACCCAATGCCTAGCAGGGTCACATCCATGACTCATAGGAACCTCTAGTAACTGCCAAGTTTACTAGCATGCGATTCTATTGGCAGTTACTTCTCACCGTCGTACGCCTCATACGTATCGGTGGCCAGCCGACTACACGAGTACGTATCCTACATGTGACTCACATATCATGATGATCATGTGTCAAGGCTGTATGAGGTATACCAATACCTCATCATAACTAGGTGGTCACTAGGCTAAGTCAATGCAAGAGAATAAAACAAAAAGTAGTAAAACGACCGATGGAGTCGCTTGCACCCAAGTATGACATGGACGCACAGTGATATAATACTAACAATAGATAAATAATGTTGAATATAATACCTGAAATTAAGAATATTTAAATCATAGAGTAAGGTGGCAAAGTAGCTTGCATGTGGTACGAGAACGGCAAGTCCAACAGCCACAAGCGTCAGCTAAAGAAAGTCACAATCCACGAACATCTCCGGATGCTAAAACAAACATCAAGAATATTCTTGGTGTAAAAGATATATCTAAAAAATGCCTGTCCAAAAGTCCAATTCGGGACACATGGACAAAATCATAATTTTGGGTCAAAACGATATCCGTCGTTAGACCCATTTTGCACCAAAATACGTACGAGTATCTATGGTCTCTAAAGTCGTCAAACTATATATCTAAGGGTCCGGTTTGACGAGACGAACTCAATGGTATGTCCAATTTTGGATTTCGATAAGCCGTGTACAAAATTGCCCGTTGGATCGGGTCGCGGGCCCGCCAAATAGGCGTTCCGGTCAGACCAAACTTGGCACACAGGACCAGAATTTCGATAGTAGGCTGCTACTGTCCTGGCTGGTACAGTGTCACCGGAGTCATCGGAGGATTCTGTCCCTCCGGGGTAGCCTCTTCACCAGATATGAGAGCCAAGGCAGAAGTGCGTCCGCTTCTTAGATTCATACTGTTGGCACGAAGAAAGTAGGATGATATTATGAAGGGTTAGATATGAGGTAATTTAAGTAGTCAAAGAAAATTTGAAAAGCTTGGAGGTCAAAGGAGGTAGTAGTTCTAAATGAGACTATTCCTATTCCGATATGCAGGCTTATTGGGCACAGTCATGCAACCCAACAATATTTTTTAACCTGCATGGACCACCACAAAAATATGTAATGCCCCAGTCCTAAAATACTTAAGACCAAGTAAGTAGACATGCCAGCTGCACATATACGAAGAATACTCCAATATATGGAATCTTCGTATACGTACATAAGCTATAAATATAAAATAATCACAGGCCAGAATAAAATTATCTAATCTCATCACAGCTCAACACAGAAGATAATAGAGTCCAAATAATAATTGAGTATATCAAAGAGATAGCCGGGTGGACATACCCACTCCAAACAGCTATGAAAAATAGTCTCAATGATCGGAGTCGAACCTCTGCAAAATAGAAAGAAAAGAGATATAAAAATGTCCAATAAATGTCTCAATGAACAAAAAAACTAGAAATCAGTAGAAGATGTCTTGTCATTGATGTATGAAGGATACAGTGCCATGCCATACTCCTGCAGGAAATCTTCTAACCTTGGAGAGATAGCCAGGTCCTCAGAGTGACGTAACAAGATACAAGAAAATACCATGCCATATAAACTGTGATTTATAATAAAAAAGAAAGGAATGTATGCAATAGGGTGCTACTAGTTCTACAGTGATAATGCAGTTAAAAATAAACCTTCAACGCATGGGCACCCTGGTTGCAGAAAACTCATGTACGGTCCCACTAGGATATCAGGGACCTCAATGAATAACATTCATCGAATGTCAAAGGCCAGCAAGATCAGGAATAGGAAAGTGCATACGTGGCCCATACGTTATGGAACTGTTCTCCCCACCCAATGCTCAGCAGGTTCACATCCATGACTCATTGGAACCTCTAGTAACTGGCAAGTCTACTAGCATGCAATTCTATTGGTAGTTACTCCTAACCGTCACACGTCTCATACGTATCGGTGGCCAGCCGACTACAGAGTACGTAACCTGCATGTGACTCACAACTCGTGATGATCATGTGTCAAGGCCGTATGAGGTATACCAATACCTCATAATAACTTTGTGGTCACTAGGCTAAGTCAATGCAAGAAAATAAAACCAAAAGCAGTAAAACGACCGATGAAGTCGCTTGTACCTAAGTATGATTTGAATGCACAGTGATATAATACTATCAATAGATACTAATGCCAAATATAATAATTAAAAATAAGAATATGTAAATCATGGAGTAAGGTGGCAAGGTAGATTCTTTGTGGTATGAGAATGGCAAGTCCAACAGCCACAAGCGTCAGCAAAAGAAAGTCACAATTCACGAACAGCTCCGGATGCTAAAACAAACAATAAGAATGTTCTTGGTGTAAAAGATATATCTAAGAAACGCCTGTCCAAAAGTTCAATTCTAGACATATGGGCAAAATCATAATTTTGGGTCAAAATGATGTCCGTTGTTGGACCCATTTTGCACCAAAATGCGTGCGAGTATCTATGGTCTCTAAAGTCGTCAAACTATATCTACGGGTCCAGTTTGACGAGACGAACTCAACGGTATGTTCAGTTTTGGATTCCGATGAGCCGTGTACAAAATCGCCCGTTGGATCGGGTTGCAAGCCCGCCAAATAGGCGTTCCGGTCGGACCAAACTTGGCATACAGGACCAGAATTTTGATAGTAGGCTGCGACTGTCCTGGCTGGTACGGTGTCACCGGAGTCATCGAAGGATTCTGTCCCTCCAGGGTAGCCTCTTCACCATATGTGAGAGCCAAGACAGAAGTGCGTCCGCTTCTTAGATTCGTACTGTTGGCACAAAAAAGTAGGATGATATTAGGAAAGGTTAGATATGAGGTAATTCAAGTAGTCAAAGGAAATTTGAAAAGCTTGGAGGTCAAAGGAGGTAGTAGTTCTGAATGAGATACTATTCTTATTCCTATATACAGGCTTGTTGGGCACAGTCATGTAACCCAACAATATTTTCTGACCTTTATGGGCCACCATAAAAATATGTAATGCCCTAGTCCCAAAATACATAAGACCAAGTACGTAGACATGACAGCTGCACATATGCAAAGAATACTCTATTATATGGAATTCTCGTATACGTATATAAGCTGTAAATATATACTAATCACAGGCCATAATATAATCATCTAATCTCATCACAGCTCAAAATAGAAGATAATAGAGTCCAAATAATAAATGAGTGTATCAAAGAGATAGCTGGGTGGACATACCCATTCCAAACAGCTATAAAAAATAGTCACAATGATCGGAATCCAACCTCCACAAAATAGAAAGAAAAGAGAGATAAAAATGTCCACTAAATGTCTCAATGAATAAATAAACTATAAATCAGCAGGAGATGCCTCGTCATTAATGTATGAAGAAACCAGTGCCGTGTCGTACTCCTGCGGGAAATCTTCTAACCCTAGAGAGGTAAGCAGGTCCTCAGAGGGACGTAACAAGATACAAGAAAACACCATGCCATATAAACTATGATATATAACAAAAAAGAATGGAATGTATGCAATAGGGTGCCTACCAGTTCTACAATGATAATGCAATTAAGAAAAAAACCTTCAACGCATGGGCACTCTGGCTACAGAAAAGTCAGGTATGGTCCCACCAGGATACCAAGGACCTCAAAGCATAACATTCATCGAATGTTAGAGGCCAGCAGGATCAGGAATAGGAAAGTGCATACGTGGCCCATACGTTAAGAAACTGTTCTTCCCACCCAATGCCTAGTAGGGTCACATCCATGACTCATAGGAACCTCTAGTAACTGCCAAGTCTACTAGCATATAATTCTATTGGCAGTTACTCCTAACCGTCACACACCTCATACGTATCGGTGGCCAGCCGACTACGCGAGTACGTGTCCTACATGTGACTCACAACTCATGATGATCATGTGTCAAGGCCGTATGAGATATACAAATACCTCATCATAACTGGGTGGTCACTAGGCTAAGTCAATGCAAGAGAATAAAACCAAAAGCAGTAAAACGACTGATGGAGTCGCTTGCACCCAAGTGTGACTTGGACGCACAGTGATATAATACTAAAAAAGATAAGTAATACTGAATATAATAACTAAAATTAAGAATAAGTAAATTACAGAGTAAGGTGGCAAGTTAGCTTGCTTGTGGTACGAGAATGGCAAGCCCAACAGCCACAAGCATCAGCAAAAGAAAGTCACAATCCACGAACAGCTCCGAATGCTAAAACAAACATCAAGAATGTTCTTGGTGTAAAAGATATATCTAAGAAATTCCTGTCCAAAAGTCTAATTTTGGACACATAGGCAAAATTATAATTTTGGGTCAAAACGATGTCCGCCGTTGGACCCATTTTGTACCAAAATGCGTGCGAGTATCTATGGTCTCTAAAGTCGTCAAATTATATATCTACGGGTATGGTTTGACGAGACAAACTCAACGGTATGTCCAGTTTTGGATTCCGATGAGCCGTGTACAAAATCGCCCGTTGGATCGGATCACGGGCCCGTCAAATAGGTATTCATGTCGACTTTCTAAGAATCGGACCAAACTAGGCACACAGGACCTGAATTTCGATACGGTCCTGCTGGCGCAAGTTTCATCTTGATACGACCAACGTACACGAAGTTATGGCCAAGTTTGCAAAAGGTCGATACGGGGGTATCTTGACGGATACGTACTAATTTCGTCGCGCACAGGCAACAAAATCGAGTTCCGTCAGTTCCCACACGTTGACAACATCCATACGCGTATTTTGATGCTTATAGGTTGCGACCACGTTGCCTGGTTTGTCGGGGAGTACGCCGTATCGGTCAAGTTTTCTAAAATTTATAGTTTTTGAAATAGATTTTTCTTGATTTTTAATGGAAAATAACTTTCTATATACTGGATAAAAATTTATTCTACGAGAAGGGTTTTACTCATGTATAGGTTGTCTACAACTGTGTTAAATTAGTTTTTCAAAAACCCTAATCTGTAGTTTAAAATTTGGCTTCCAATTTAGGGTTTTGGACAACATATTACTCTATTTTTCGAACAATTTTTGGCCGACTTTGTATCGAGTTCTACGTCGATGTAGAGGGTTATATCCAAATTCCTTTGAAGGGATTCGAAGAGGGTTATATGGGCTTTCTTTATAACTTCCTCGATAGAGAATCAATCGAACAAAATCATAGAAAGATGGGAGGGAAGTTAGGTACCTTGAGTTCGGCTGGAACAGGGGGATATCCGGTTGTTGTCGGTCTGGGCGGCCTTGGCGTCGGTGCGGCGGTTGAGGACTGCGCACAGGCGGTCAGAGGTGGTCGCCTGGTGTTGGGTGAGGTCGCGGATGCGCTGGGCTTCGATGGCGTAGGGTATCGAGAGGGAATTTGTATAGGGTTTGCTTCCTTCAGTCAGGATATATATATTTCAAAATATACTCCTAACTAGGTTCGGATTCTCTCAGAGTTTAAACCAATTGCGAGTTGCATTTAATCCTATCAAAGGAGAATCGATCAAGGTTTGTATGTGGGGAAGCATTGGATTAGGAATTGTTCGAATCGAATGAGTATCCATTCGAATCGGAAAGAGATTTCTTTCTCTTCTATACTATCGGGTTCCTGGGACTACTTCGAGAGCAGTAGTTTGTTTGTTGTTTTTCTTTTTTTCTTTTTTACCATAAGCATAACTCAGTAGGAAATTTTGCTTTGTATAACAGTTCTTATATAGTGTATCACACATATACATACCACTCATAGCCAATCAAAATCCTAATGTAATTATATATAAATTCACTATTTTCAAAAAGAAGAATATTTCCACTAATATTTAAAAGCAATGTCATATATATATATTATATATATTATATATAATATATATTATATATATATATAGATATATATATATATATATATATATATCTATATATATAAAATATACAATTATTGTATATATATATATATATATATATATATATATATTATTTTTTTTTTTGTATATATATTATATATATATAATATTATATATATTATATCTATAATATATATATATAATATATTATATAATATATTTTTTTGTATCTATATATATTGTATATATGTATATATTGTATTTATTATATATATATATTAATATATATATATATATATATATATTGTATAAAAAAAAAATATAAGATATATATATATATATATTTGTATATATTGTCTATATTGTTATAATATATATATATATATATATATATATATATATTATATATATATATATATAGATATATTATTATATTATATATTATATATTGTATATATATCTATATATCTATATATTTTATTATATATCTTGTATATATTATATATTATTATATTTTTTATATTGTATATATATATATATAATATATATATATATATATATATTTTTTTATATAAAAATATATATATATATTTTATTATCAAAAAAAATATATATATATTATAGATATTTTTTATATAAAAAAAAAAAAAAAATATATATATATATATATATAATATATATATATATATATATTAATATATATATATATATTTTATATATATATATTATATTATTAAAAAAAAAAAAAATTATATATATATATATATTATATTATATATATATATATATATATATATATATATATATATATATATATATATATATCTCTATATATTATACCCTTCCGGCCTCGCATTGTCCCCCTCCAAAACCCCCCCATCACCCCTCTCCCTCGCTGCCCCCCCCCCACCAGCCTCCTCCTTCAAAACTCCCAGTGTCCAGTCTTCGGCCGGCCTCAGATCGCACTCCAACGTGCGGTAGCCGGGGCTCCGTCCTCCGCCGTTCCACCTCCCCCCCTTCGATCGGCCATCGTTCCTCCTCGCCCGTCCTCCCCACTCACCGGAAGATTTTGGCAGGCTCAGAAAGCGGGTTTCCTCGATCGAGACAATCCTGTTTGCGCTCTGGCGGAGTGTGAAGACTCTGACTTTTCTTTTTCGGCAGTCGCAGTCGTTTACCTCGAGTTCAGACAGACCTATAACCGGTCAGCACCAGCCCCGAAAACAACCCTCTCAAGAAAAAGAAGAAATCTAAGAAACAAAGGCAGCGTACGGCGATGACCACGAGATCTGCCGCAAAGCTGCAAAACACCCCTACCTCCTCCCTTAATGCCTAACATTCTTTCTTGGAATGTTCGAGGTATTGGGAATAAACAGACTATGAATCGGATCATCAGCCTTACCAAAGCACATCGGATTGATTTACTAGTCATTATCGAACCCAAAATACAACCCAAAAGAATGAAAGAAATTCAACTCAAGTTGGGATTCCCTTACGCGATCTCCGGATGTCACGACATTTGTATCTTCTTCGCAGCTGACTTTCGCTTTGGCATTATCAACGACTCCCCCCAAGCCCTCTCCTGTTGGGTAGAGTACCCCGCCTTCAAGTCCCGCATCCTCCTTTCGGCCATCCATGGTAGCTGCAGCATCCCGGAGCGTAAAGTGCTTTGGGAGCTTTTGTCGGGCCCCTCCCTTCCTCACGACGATATGCCATGGCTTTGCATCGGCGATTTTAACACGGTTTCTTACAGAGAGGAGAAATCCGGTGGTCGTGACCCCCTCTCCCCCATTCGGCCATGGAGGACTTCAACAATTTTGCCTTAACCGCCCACCTTTCCGCCATCCCCTTCTACGGCAACCAGTTTACTTGGTGCAACATGCAAGATGGATCGCGTAGGCAGTACTCCCGCCTTGATCGCGCCATGGTTAATGACTGTTGGTCGGATCTGGGATTGATCAGTAATCTTTCGCACCTGAACTCCACTGAATCTGACCATTCCCCCCTCTTTCTCGAGATTAATATCTCACATAATCGTCTCAAAAATCCTTCCGCTTCCTTGACTTCTGGCGCCACCACCCCCAGTTCATACACATCGTGGAAGAGGCTTGGGCTTCTGTCACTCACCCGGATCCTCTGGTCAGAATTGCTACCAAACTTAAAGCTACTAGAAAAGCCCTTACGGCCTGGAGCAAAATTGCGTTCGAGACATTTTTCAAGCCATTAAGGATGCTGAAGACGATGTCACCCATGCGGAGATCGATTTCGCCCTCGTCAGGTCCCAGGAGAATCGCGTCTCTCTCAACCTCGCCAAGGCCATCCTTAAATCTAGAATCAGGGTTGAAACTGAATTCTGGAGACAAAAGGCTAGATTAACCTAGGACTTGAAAGGGGACAAGAATTCTGGCTTCTTTCACAAATGCGTCAAAGGACGCAGAAGCTCTCTTAAGATTCACCGCATCTGCGATGAAAATGGCCTACTTTTGGACGATCAGGAGAACATTCAGACGGCAGCCACGAACTATTTCTCTAACATATTTGCTAAAGAGGCAGTGGTTAAAGATGACGGATTCCTGTCCGAGATCCCCTCCCTGATTTGTGACAGGGATAACGAAAGCCTTCGCGCTCCCCCCTCTGTCGACGAGATTAAGACCGATGTGTGGTCCATTAATGCTAACAGCGCCCCGGGTCCGGACGGATTCAACGGGGTGTTCTTCCGCACTTGCTGGAATATCATTCGGTCCGACCTCGGGGATGCCACAACCGCATTTTTTCAAGGAGCCACATATCCGAAATCTATATCCTCCGCACACATCATCCTCATTCCCTAGAAAGACAATCCGGACACTTCAAAGACTTCAGACCGATCAGCCTCTACACTTTCACCAACAAAATTATCTCTAAAATCACCGCTTCCAGAATGTCGGACATCCTTCCCATAATCATCTCCGAAGAGCAAAGCGGCTTCGTCAAAGGTCACAATATCACCGATAACATCCTTCTGGCCCAAGAGATGATCACGTGTATGAAATTTCCCTCCGGGGGGGGACGTTGCCATCAAACTGGACATGGAAAAAGCTTACGACCGCCTTGACTGGCAGTTCATGATCTGGGTATTCAGAGCCTTTGGTTTTTCGGAACCTGTTATCGACATCATCTTTAGATCCATCAACAACTCTTGGTTTTCTACTGTCATCAACGGCCAACCTCAGGGTTTCTTCAAAGCTACTCGTGGAGTCAGACAGGGAGACCCCCTCTCCTCCACCATTTTCATCATCACGGCTGAAGCCTGAGCAGAAACCCTCAAAATCATGCCGCGATCTCCTGGGTTCCAGCACTTTCACACAACGACCGGTTGCCCTCTCATAACTCGTCTTGCGTACGCGGACGACATCCTTATTTTCTTCGCTGGCGCAATTGGAGCCATTGAGGTGGTTATTAGAACTCTTGCCAAATACACGCGTTGCTCTGGCCGAAAAATCAACAACAGCAAGAGCGTGATTTACACTCATCACAAAGCCGATAGAACTCACTCGGCTGTGCTGTCCTCCATGACCTCCTTCTCCACAGCTTACCCCCCTTTCCTGTACTTAGGCTGCCCGTTGGTGTACGGCAGAGTGAACTCTGGGATTTTCGACCACATGGTTGGCAAGATTCGCCAGAAAATTGTGGGCTGGCACTACAACAAATAGGGCCTACAATAGCAGTTTTTCTATAGCATTCAAGTGTCCCCGCTATAGAATGTTGTCAACAATAGCGTTTTTATGCAGTGCTATAAAAAATCTATCTATAGTGTTTCCTGAATGCTGTAGAATGTGTAACATTCATCTTTACAGTATCATCACAAAATTATTCTTCCCCCCAAAATTTTTATTTTGGCGCCCAGCCCGATTAAAATGTTTCCTCCATCTCTCTTCCTCCCTCACTTCTCAAAAAAATATATACTACAAATTGTTTCTTCCCTCCAAAATTTTTATTTCGTGTGCCTTTCACGTGACTAATAATATGTTAGGAATGTGTTATGGGGAACATAATTTTATTTCCCTCATTTTTTCGTCTGATCCTCTCCTCCTCTCCCCGAGCCCTAGCGAGGACCTGCCTCTCTTCCTCTCCCCAAGCCTAGCAAGGACCTGTCTCTCTCTCTATGAAGGTAAATCTTTCTCCCCCCCCTCTTTCTCTCTCCTATGCCATCATTTTCCTACTTCTCTCATAATTTTGGACAAATGCAATTTTAGGAAAATTTCGATAACACAATATGTCTGGTTTAGGTTTGATTTTGAGAATTTTAATGCTAATGTTGGATTTTTGAGCATTTTTTCATCGAAGATTTTGAGCATTTTGGTAGAGCACAAGCCCTAGCAGACTTCACAGTTTTCATTTCTCGCAAAAAGCTTGACTTGGTAGCTGTCACATGCTGAGTTGCAAGACGAAAAAAGAGAGAACAACCTACAAAAAATTTCAATATGAGCTCGTCTTGCTTCCCATCTTTTGTTTCCATGCACTATATATTCATGTCATTCCAAATAAACCACGCAAGAACAACAACCAGACATGCTCCCATTAGGTACAATTTCGAAAAAAAAGAAAAGAAAAAAAGAATTAGCAACTCTGAATCCAAAACCACTTTGGATTTCCATACCTACCGAACATTTTTACATTCAACCAGAAGATCAAATTGGTCTTGTATCCCTCTACCATAGGTTGGACAAGTATTACCAATATTCAACCTGTAACTAAAAGTAAATAAAAAATTAAGAAAACCATGATAAAGGTGCCATACAACACTTTTATCTTATTTAAAAATAAGTTTGATTTCACAGTCACATGGTTAGATCCATATTCACATTCTTCATCAGATTTCACCAAAGGCACTTAACCTCTTGAAAATGAAGACTTGTTTAACATGATATTATGCTTAGGTTTGAAAATGTTAGACTGCTCCTCAGAGATCTCAACATTTGAATTTTTACATACATGGGAGTCATCTTATTCGCACAACCCCAAAGCTCATGATATACACTGTACAAATACAGAGACAAAACCATCCAAATTCAACAACATTGGAGTAAGGTCTTATCCAACATTGGAGTAAGGATTGGAGAACTATTTCAATTATCCTTGAAGTTTTCATATATAATTCCAGGAACATCAAAAAATTATTCATGCACATTTATTTTCATTTCCCCCTATATTTCATCCTCCAATAGAACTCCTATGTTTGTGATGATTGACTTGCAGGTGCA